>ML328288.1:0-10617 GCA_005239505.1 Nicotiana paniculata | reverse complement strand
CAAGTTGTGTTTTGGGGTCTATTTATATGTTTAGGACAAACCCTAAACATGTAGGAGACTTCTATTCCAACCGGGAAACACTTAAACTCTTCAAAACTCGGAATTGACTGGACATCGGGACCCAGGCGTTTGGGCTCAAACGCCCCCTTAAAGCCAGGGAGGCCTGGCGTTAGGGCCCAAAAGCCCCCCTAACTCTAGGTTCATCCTGACTTTAGGGGCCAAACTCCCCACTAACGCCAAGGATAGCCTGACTTTAGGGGCCAAACGCCCAGCTAACGCTCGGGTGTTTCCTTTTCGACTCTTAAGCGTATTTTTTATGTATTTGCATCCATTTAGCTCGGTTTCCATCTCCAATGCACCTACACATGAAATAAACGCCATTATGCATATACAAAGTGTATTTTTATCATTAACGCACATAAAATGTAAGGCATATAATATGTTAAACCATGAATTCTAGCCTCGTATCAGTGATTTACGGTCGGCAGTGGAAAATAGGATATCAGGGTCGAAATGGGATTCCGGAAGTTGGGACAGGTCCGTAATGTCGTTTTGGGTATGTGTGCAAAATTTCAGGTCAATCGGAGGTGTTTTGGTTGGTTTCGGCATCGTTGGCGAAATTTGGAAATTTCAAAGTTCATAGGCTTTAATTTAATGTAATTTTGGTGTTTTCATGTTGTTTTTGGTGTTTCGAAGGCTCGACTAAGTTTGAATAATACTATGGGGTGTGTTGGCATGTTTGGTTAGGGCCCCGAGGGGCTCGGGATTGATTTCGGACAGTTGGCAAAGTTTTGAACTTGAAAAATTTCAGCAAATGGCTGCTGGTGTAAGCTTCTGGTGTTAGCCGCACCTGCGGATGGGTAGCCGCAGGTGCGAAGGGAGGCTGGGCAGGAGGAGTCCGCAGGTGCGAAGAGTTGACCGCAGCTGCGGAGAAAAGGTCGCAGGTGCAAGAATTGGTCCGTTAGTGGGATTTCGCAGGTGCGCACCTGGGACCACAGGTGCGGGTCAGCAAGTGCGGAATTTCTGGGTAGAACAGTATAAAAGAAGCCTCCGTGAAAGTTTATTCATTTAACCATTGTTGCATGCGGTTGGAACTCATTTGACGGCAATTTGAAGAGAGAATTCGTGGGTCTTCAGTGGAGGTAAGTTCCCGAGTTATTAAAGTCATTTCTATGCTATTTTGTTCGGATTAGGCTTGTAAATTGAAGGATTTAAGTAGAAAAAGGTTGGGAAAAATGGGTGGAGGATTGGAAATTCTTTTGGCAACTTGGGTAGGCAATTATGGTCCGATTGTGGTGTTTTTAGTATGTGTAGAATCGTGGGAGGACGAGGTTTCTAGTGATGTAAATTTTATCGAGTTCTGAGACGTGGGCCCGGGGCTCGGGTTTGGCCGAATTTCGAGATTTTGTATAAATTGATAGTTTTCCATTGGGTTGTGTTCCTTTAATATATATTGATTATGTTAAACTGGTTTTGGTCAGATTCGAAGCAATCGGGAACCAATTTGAGGGGCAAGAGCATAGAGAACTAGTATTGTGGCCCGATAGAGGTAAGTAATGGTTATAAATCTTGTCCCAAGGGTATGAAACCCCGAACTTCATATTTCTCACTGATTTTAGAATGGCGCACATGTCGGATGACGAGTTTGTGGCGCGCACTGGTTTTTGAATTGGACTTGTTCCTCTCCGCGGCAACTATTGAGTTGTGTATTTTACTCAAAACCTTATGTTAAATTGTGTTCTAAAGATTATTGCAATATTTGGGCTATATGCCATGTTTGGGGCCTCGTGCCGATCTGTTTGGACCCCTTGGGGGATTTTTACTACTGTTTTCCTCATTGTTTATTGATGATTTCACTCAGTCACATTGTGCTTACTGTTTTCGAAACTCAGCCTGATTTACACTACTTTGAGATTTAAAAATGATGTTTTGGGTCGAGTACCCCGTTTTACTGATTCGCCCGAGGGGCTTTTGAGAGGTTCTACTGAGTGAGATAGAGGGCCTGATTGTGAGGATATGATACGCCACGAGGTGGCTTGATATTAGCGCTTGGGCTGAAGGAGCCCCTCCGGAGTCTGTACCAACCCCAGTGAGCGTAGGTACCTACTGAGTGCTGAGTGCTGAGTGTTGAGTGCCGAGTGATGAGTAATTGGGAGGCATGAGTGACCGTGAGGTTGCCCGAGGGGCTTATACTGAGTGGATGTGAGGTGCTGAGTGATGTTCTGCCCGAGGGGCGATTTATGATTCATATTTTTGCCCGAGGGGCTACTTATGATTTATTTCATTTCATAATAAATCTTTCAGTTTGAAATTGTTGAAAACATACATTTTTCAAAGGATTTTTTTTTAAGTTGGTTTTAAGGCATGATGATTTCTTATATCTATGTATATACTGTTGGAAAGAAAGGTTGTGCATATGATGAATTGATGATATTGATTTTTATGTGTTTCTTGCCGTTTAGACTTGATTTATTTTCATTACTACTGAGTTGGCGTACTCACATTACTCCATGCACCCCTGTGTGCAAATTCAGGTGCAGATACCGAGCATTAGCTATCTATTTCGTGCGGAGCCGTAGTGCGGGATATAGAGGTAGATGTTCACCGTCCGCAGCATCTCTATTATCCCTTATTGTTGTACCTAGCTATCTATTCGGAGGTTTTGTATTATAAAAGTATACCTTTTGACTTATCTCTCTTAGATGCTCATGACATGTTGGCTCCGGGTTTTGGGGTTGGTTGCACTGTTTATTGGCCTAATGTATTTAGTAAACTCTGTATATTTTATGAAATGCTTGAAATTGGTTGGGATTTTGAAAGAAACTGTAAATATGTGATTGCTGGCTAGCCTAGTTCCACGATAGGCGCCATCACGGCCGGTTTAGGATTTGGAGTCGTGACAGTTTGGTATCAGAGCCTAGATTACATAGGACTCGACGGTCATGAGCAGGTTTAGTAGAGTCTTGTGGATCGGTACGGAGACGTCTGTACTTATCTTCGAGTCCCAGGTTCATTGGGCCATTTGAAGTGCTTCAGAGGGTTGGGGAGGTGGCTTATAGGTTTGTTATGCCTCCCAGTTTATCGAGTATTCACCTGGTGTTCCATGTTTCGATGCTCCGGAGGTATGTTGGTGACCCATCTCATGTTTTGGACTTCAGCACGGTTCAGCTCGAGGGTGATATGTCATCTGAGGTAGAGCCAGTGGCTATTTTAGGTCGACAGGTCAGAAAGCTGAGGTCTAAGGATATAGTTTCAGTGAAGGTTCAATGGAGAGGGCATCCGGTGGAGGATGCAACCTAGGAGACCGAGCGGGAGATGCGGTACAGATATCCTCACTTATTCGAGATTCTAGGTATGTTTCTAGACCCGTTCGAGGATGAACGTTTGTTTTAGAGAGGGAAGATGTAACAACCCGGCCGGTCGTTCCGTGAGATTTACCCCGTTTCCCCCATTTCTGCTTTACCACATATTGCTTAGCCTGTTTATGTTGTGTTGGGTCAGTTGGTTTGGGTCCGGAGTGGTCATGGTGAGAATTGAGGCATTTAGTCTCTCAAAGTAGCCTAATAGTTGAGAAAGTCAACTGAGAGTTGACTTATTGGTGTACGACCTCAGAATGCGGATTTTATGGCTCGGATAGCTTCGTTAGGTGATTTGGGACTTAGGAGTGTGTTCGGAACGAAGTTCTGATGTCCGGTGTAGAATTAGGCTTGAATTCGCGAAAGTTAGTTTTTGGCGATTCCCGGTCGGCAATGGAAAAAAGGCTATCGGGGTCGGAATGGGATTCTGAAAGTTGGGACAGGTCCGTAATGTCGTTTTGGGTATGTGTGCAAAATTTCAGGTCAATCAGAGGTGTTTTGGTTGGTTTCGGCGTCTTTGGCGAAATTTGGAAGTATAAAAGTTCATACGCTTGAATTTGATGTAATTTTGGGGTTTTCATGTTGTTTTTGGTGTTTCGAAGGCTCGACTAAGTTTGAATAATGCTATGGGGTGTGTTGGTATGTTTGGTTGGGGCCCCGAGGGGCTCGGGATTGATTTCGGACGGTTGGCAGAGTTTTGAACTTGGAAAATTTAAGCAAATGGCTGCTGGTGTAAGTTTCTGGTGTTGGCCGCACATGCGGATGGGTAGACACAGGTGCGACATCGCAGGTGCAAAAGGTCATGCGCAGGTGCGAAGGGAGGCTAGGCAGGAGGAGTCTGCAGGTGCGAAGAGTTGGCCGCACCTGCAAAGCCGCGGCTGCGGAGAAGAGGTCGCAGGTGCGAGAATTGGTCCGTTAGTGGGATTTTGCAAGTGTGCACCTGGGACCACAGGTGCGGGTACGCATGTGAGAATAAAGGTCCGTAGGTGTGGAATTTCTGGGCAGAACAGTATAAAAAAAGCCTCCGTGAAATTTTATTCATTTCACCATTGTTGCATGCGGTTGGAACTCATTTGAAGGCAATTTGAAGAGAGAATTTGTAGGTCTTCAGTGGAGGTAAGTTCCCGAGTTATTAAATTTGTTTCTATGCTATTTTATTCGGATTAGGCTTGTAAATTGAAGGATTTAAGTAGAAAGGGGTTGGGAAAAATGGGTGGAGGATTGGAAAATTCTTTTGGCAACTTGGGTAGGCAATTGTGGTCCGATTGTGGTGTTTTTGGTAAGTGTAGAATCGTTGGAGGACGAGGTTTCTAGTGACGTAAATTTTACCGAGTTCCCAGACGTGGGGCCGGGGCTCGGGTTTGCCGAATTTCGACATTTTTGTATAAATTGATAGTTTTCGATTGGGTTGTGTTCCTTTAATATATATTGATGATGTTAAACTGGTTTTGGTTAGATTCGAAGCAATCGGGAGCCAATTTGAGGGGCAAGAGCATAGCGGACTAGTATTGTGACCCGGTAGAGGTAAGTAATGGTTATAAATCTTGTCCTGAGGGTATGAAACCCCGGACTTAGTATTTCTCACTGATTTTAGAATGGCGCACATGTCGGATGACGAGTATGTGGCGCGCACTGGTTTTTGGATTGGACTTGGTCCTCTCCGCGGCAACTATTTAGTTGCGTATTTTACTCAAAACCTTATGTTAAATTGTGTTCTAAAGATTATTGCAATATTTGGGCTATAAGCCATGTTTGGGCCTCGTGCCGATCTGTTTAGACCCATTGGGGGATTTTTACTACTGTTTTCCTCAGTGTTTATTGATGATTTCACTCAGTCACATTGTGCTTACTGTTTTCGAAACTCAGCCTGATTTACACTACTTTGAGATTTAAAAATGATGTTTTGGGTCGAGTACCCTGTTTTACTGATTCGCCCGAGGGGCTTTTGAGAGGTTCTACTGAGTGAGACCGAGGGCCTGATTGTGAGGATATGATACGCCACGAGGTGGCTTGATATTAGCGTTTGCGCTGAAGGAGCCCCTCCGGAGTCTGCACCAACCCCAGTGAGCGCAGGTACCTATTCAGTGCTGAGTGCTGAGTGCCGAGTGATAAGTGCTTGGGAGGCATGAGTGACCGTGAGGTTTCCCGACGGGGTGATACTGAGTGGCTGTGAGTTGCTGAGTGTTGTTCTGCCCGAGGGGCGATTTATGATTCATGTTTTTTCCCGAGGGGCTAATTATGATTATTTCATTTCATACTAAATCTTTCGGTTTGAAATTGTTAAAAATATACATTTTTCAAAGGTTTTTTTTTTAAGTTGGTTTTAAGGCATGATGATTTCTTATATCCATGTATATATTGTTGGAAAGAAAGGTTGTGCATATGGTGAATCGATGATATTGATTTTTATGTGTTTCTTGCCGTTTAGACTTGATTTATTTTCATTACTTCTGAGTTGGCGTACTCACATTACTCCCTGCACCCCTGTGTGCAGATTCAGGTGCAGATACCGAGCATTAGCTATCTATTCCGTGCGGAGCCGGAGTGCGAGATATAGAGGTAGATGTTCAGCGTCCGCAGCATCTCTATTATCCCTTATTGTTGTACCTAGCTATTTATTCGGAAGTTTTGTATTATAATAGTATACCTTTTGGCTTATCTCTCTTAGATGCTCATGACATGTTGGCTCCGGGTTTTGGGGTTGGTTGCACTGTTTATTGGCCTAATGTATTTAGTAAACTCTGTATATTTTATGAAATGCTTGAACTTGATTGGGATTTTGAAAGAAACTGTAAATATGTGATTGCTGGCTAGCCTAGTTCCACGATACGCGCCATCACGGCCGGTTTAGGATTTGGAGTCGTGACAGTTTGGTATCAGAGCCTAGATTACATAGGACTCGACGGTCATGAGCAGGTTTAGTAGAGTCTTGTGGATCGGTACGGAGACGTCTGTACTTATCTTCGAGAGACTACCAAACTCTTTCGTGCTAATCTATTGATTCTTGAAATCTAAACTTACGTTGTTTCATTCTCTCAGAGATGGTGAGGACACGCAATACCGATCAGGGTGACCAGACACCAGCTAGACCCGCGAGAGGTCGAGGCCGCGGTCGAGGGTGAGATAGAGGTAGGGGCCAGCCTGAGCAGCAGCCGGGACAATACCATAGGATCCCCTTATCGTTCAGGATCAGGTTCCCACCGATGGTGTCCTAACGGAACAGGATCAGGCACCGGCAGTGCCTATTGTTATTTTGGGTCTTCAGGAGACCCTATCTCAGATATTGACAGTGTGCACCAGTTTGGATCAGACAGTCGCCATGTCTTCTACTGCCACCACAGCTCAGGCCGGGGAGGCAATCAGACTCCAGCTGCCCGGACACCTGAGCAGGCTGTACGGAGTATTCAGGCACCGGTAGCAGCCCCAGCTCAGCTAGTTGCTTCAATCCAGGACTATGTGGTCTCTGCTATGCCTGAGGACGAGCAGCGCAGGTTGGAGAGGTTCAGCAGACTTCAGCCTCCGACTTTCAGCGGTACAGAGGGCGAGGATGCCCAGGGGCTTCTAGATAAGTGCCAGAGGATACTATGTACTGCGGGTATTTTGGAGACCAGTGGCATCTCATTTGTTACATTTCAGTTTGCGGGTGTTGCCTTTACTTGGTGGGAGTCATTCGAGAAGCGTAGGTCGGTTGGTTCAGCACCTCTCACCTGGCAGCAGTTCTTCACGATCTTTTTGGAGAATTATGTTCCCCAGTCCCACAGAGAGGAGCAGCGTAGGCAGTTTGAGCAGCTGCGCCAGGGACAATTATCAGTTACTCAGTACGAGATGAGGTTTTCCGAGTTGGCTAGGCATGCTTATGAGATTGTCCCTACTGATAGGGAGATGTTGAGGAGGTTTGTAGATGGTTTTACTTATCAGCTCCGGCTATTTATGACTCAGGAGAGAGTATCAGGTGCTTCATTCGAGCAGGTTGTTGACATAGCTCGAGATATTGAGTCGGTTCACCGCTAGGAGCGGGAGGAGAGGGAGGATAAGAGGCCTCGTGGATCGGGCAGTTATAGTGGTGCTCCCTTCAGGGGGGAGTTTCAGTAGGGTAGGGGCCATTCATTCAGGCCTCCTCAGTCAGCCCGCCCAGCGTATAGTGGTGAATCTTCGGGGCATGGTCCCCGTGGTTCTCAGTCAGGCCGTACTTCATTTGGTGTCGTCCCAGCTCAGAGTGCAGCTCGAGCACCACCAGTTCAGAGTTCTCCTATGCATGAGTCTTCGAGTGGCCGTTCTGGTGCCAGGGGTTTCTATCAGTCCCCGCCTCCAGCTCCAGGGAGTTGTTTTGAGTTTGGAGAGTTCGGGCACATGTGGAGGCAGTGTCCCCGTCGTCCCGGTGGTTCTTCTCAGCAGAGGGGCCAGCCCTTAACGTCAGCTCCAGTTACTTCACCACCCGCCCAGGCAGCTAGGGGTGGTAGTCAGTTAGCCAGACGCCGCCCTAGAGGGGGAGATCGAACAGGGGGAGGTCAGGCTCGCATGTATGCATTTACAGCTAGGTTAGATGCTATAGCCTCAATTTTCGTTATCATAGGTATTGTCTCAGTCTGTTGCCGAGATGCCTTGGATTTATTTTACCCTAGTTCTACATATTCCTATGTTTCTTCATATTTTGCCTATTTTCTGGATATGCCCCGTGAGTCTCTAGTCACCTCTGTTCATGTGTCGACTCCGGTGGGAGATACTGTTGTTGTGCACCGTGTTTATCGGTCGTGCATGATATCTATTGGGGGTCTAGACACCCGAGTGGACCTACTGTTACTCAGCATAGTCGATTTTGATGTGATATTGGGCATGAATTGGTTATCTCCGTGTCATGTTGTTCTTGATTGTCACGCTAAGACCGTGACCTTAGCTATGTCAGGATGTCCGAGGGTTGAGTGGAGGGGTTCTTCTGAGTATATGCCTAGTAGGGTGATTTCTTACCTGAAGGCTCAGCGCATGGTTGAGAAAGGGTGTTTATCTTATCTGGACTTTGTGAGGGATGTCAGTGGTAAGACTCCCGCTATTGATTCGGTTCCTGTGGTCCGTGACTTTCCGGACGTGTTTCCTGCAGACCTGCCAGGCATGCCACCTGACAGGGACATTGATTTTGGTAATGACTTGGTGTCAGGCACCCAGCCTATTTCTATTCCACCTTATTGTATGGCACCAGTGGATCTAAAGGATTTGAAGGAGCAGCTTCATGAACTCTTAGATATGGGGTTCATTCGGTCTAGTGTGTCATCTTGGGGTGCACCGGTGTTGTTCGTGAAGAAGAAGGATGGGTCCATGCGTATGTGTATTGACTATCGGCAGCCGAACAGAGTTACGGTGAAGAACCGGTATCCCTTGCCTCGTATAGATGACTTGTTTTACCAGCTTCGGGGAGCTAGAGTGTTCTCCAAGATTGACTTGCGTTCCGATTATCATCAGTTGAAGATTCGGGGGCCAAACATTCCAAAGACTGCTTTCAGGACCATGTATGGTCATTATGAGTTCCTGGTTATGTCATTTGGGCGGACCAATGCCCCAGTTGCGTTCATGCAATTGATGAACAACGTGTTTCCGCCATACCTTGATTCTTTCGCNAGAGTTGGCCCAGACCGTCCTCATCTACAGAGATCAGGAGTTTCCTTGGTTTGGCAGGATATTACCGTCGCTTTGTGGAGGGATTCTCTTCTATTGCTTCGCCTTTGACCAGACTGACCCAGAAGGGTGCTCCATTCAGATGGTCTGATGAGTGTGAGGAGAGCTTTCAGAAGTTCAAGTCAGCATTGACCACATCTCGAGTACTAGTTTTGCCTACTGGTTCGGGTTCTTATACAGTTTATTGTGATGCTTCTTGAGTTGGTATGGGAGTGGTATTGATGCAGGACGGTAGGGTGATTTCCTACGCGTCTAGACAGTTGAAGGTGCACGAGAAGAATTATCCAGTGCACGATCTTGAGTTAGCTTCCATTGTTCATGCCTTGAAGATTTGGCGGCATTATTTGTATGGAGTGCAGTGTGAGATTTTCACTGATCATCGTAGTTTGCAGTATCTGCTGAGGCAAAAGGATTAGAATTTGCGTCATAGGAGATGGTTAGAGCTTCTCAAGGATTATGACCTCACTATGTTATATCATCCGGGGAAGGCCAATGTAGTGGCCGATGCCCTGAGTCGCAGAGCATAGAGTTTGGGGAGTCTAGCCTACCTTCCAGTAGCAGAGCGGCCATTAGCCCTTGATGTTCAGAACTTAGCGGGTCAGTTGGTGAGATTGGATCTGTCAGAGCCCCCGCGAGTATTGGCTTGTGTAGCCTCCAAGCCTTCTCTTTACGATCAGATTAGAGCACGCCAGTATGATGATCCACATTTGCTTGTTCTTCAAGATAAGTTCCATCGCGGTGATGCCAGGGATGTGGTTATTGGTGATGATGGGGTCATGAGGATGCAGGTCCGGATTTGCGTGCCCAATGTAGATGTGCTTCGAGATTTGATTCTAGCTAAGGCCCATAGTTCGCGGTATTCCATCCATCCGGGTGCCGCAAAGATGTATTAGGATTTGAGGCAGCATTATTGGTGGAGGCGGATGAAGAAAGATATTGTTTAGTTTGTGGCTCGGTGTCTAAACTATCAGCATGTCAAGTATGAGCACCAGAGACCCGGTGGATTGCTTCAGAGATTTGATATTCCGGAGTGGAAGTGGGAGCGGATCACCATGGACTTCGTAGTTGGACTCCCACGGGCTTCGAGGAGGTTTGATGCTATATGGGTTATTGTGGATTGGCTGACAATTCTGCGCACTTCATTCCAGTTGGTACTACTTATTCTTCGGAGCGGTTAGCTGAGATTTATATCAGGGAAATTGTCTGATTACATGGGGTTCCAGTTTCTATCATTTTCGACAGAGTTACTCAGTTCACATCTCAGTTTTGGAGAGCCGCACAGAGAGAGCTGGGTACTCAAGTCTAGTTGAGCACAGCATTTCATCCACAGACCGACGGGCAGTCGGAGCGTACCATTCAGATTTTGGAGGATATGTTGCGTGCTTGTGTGATTGACTTCGGTGGTTAATGGGACCAGTTTATCCACTAGCGGAGTTTGCATATAATAACATCTATCAGTCGAGTATCTAGAAGGCTCCGTATGAGGCTTTATATGGTAGGAGGTGCATATCTACGGTTGATTGGTTTGAGTCGGGCGAGGCTAGGCTATTGGGCACAGACTTGGTTCAGGATGCGTTAGGTAAGGCGAAGTTGA
>MDKI01126549.1:0-20561 GCA_005239505.1 Nicotiana paniculata | reverse complement strand
TCCATCCCACGGTGTCGGGCTTGGGCCACAACACACGAAAGTTATTAGAATCGGGCGAAATTCTGATTTTATGGCCGTAAAATACCAAAAAATATAATTTAGTCATGGAGGGGCGATGACTATGGTTCCTTCGGTCGTATTTGATGTCCGGGAGAAATATTAGGCGATCTTGTTCCTGCTCCGTTCCACGGCACACGAAAAACATTGGAATGGGGCGGGATTCTGGTTTTAAGCCGTAAAATGCCTAA
The DNA here is from genome assembly GCA_005239505.1 of Nicotiana paniculata. Lineage (NCBI taxonomy): Eukaryota > Viridiplantae > Streptophyta > Magnoliopsida > Solanales > Solanaceae > Nicotiana > Nicotiana paniculata. The sequence goes on along the minus strand of MDKI01126549.1, from coordinate 20,313 downwards.
AAATGTAATTTTTTCATGGCGGGACGGTGACTATGGTTCCTTAGGTCGTGTTTGATGTCCTGGATAAATATTAGGCGATCCTTTTTTGGCCCCATCCCACGGCACACGAATAATATTGGAATTGGGTGGGATTTCGGTTTTATGGCCGTAAAATGCCAAAAAATGTTATTTGGTCATGGCGGGACGGTGACTATGGTTCCTTAGGTCGTATTTGATATCCCGGAAAAAACTAGGCGGTCCGGTTTCGGCTCCGTCCAACGGCGTCGGGCTTGGGCCACGGCACACGAAAAATATTGGAACCGGGCAGATTTCCGGTTTTATGGCCATAAAATGCCATAAAATATAACTTGGTCATGGCAGGGTGGTGACTATGGTTCCTTAGGTCATATTTGATGTCCCAGACAAATATTCGGCAATCCTGTTCCGGCTCCGTCCCACGGCATCGGGCTTGGGCCACGGCTCACAAAAAATATTGGAATCAGGCAAAATTCCGATTTTGTGGACGTAAAATGCAAAAAAATGTAATTTGGCCATGGCGGGGCGGTGACTATGGTTACTTAGGTCGTATTTGATATCCCAGACAAATATTAGGCGATCTGGTTTTGGCTCCTTTCCACGGCGTCGGGCTTGGGCCACGACACACGAAAAATAGTGGAATTGGGCGGAATTCAAGTTTTATGGCTGTAAAAAGCCAAAAAACGTAATAGTCATGGCGCACCGGTGACTATGGTTCCTTAAGTCGTATTTGATGTCCCAGACAAGTATTTGGCGATCTGGTTCTCGCTCCATCCCACGATGTCAGGCTTGGACCACGGCGCACGAAAAATAGTGGAATACTGGTTTTAAGGCCGTAAATTGCCAAAAAATGTAATTTGGTCATGGCGGGGCAGTGGCAATGGTTCCTTAGGTCGCATTTGATGTCCTGGACAAATATTAGGTGATCCAGTTCCGGCTCCATCCCACGGCGTCGGGCTTGGGCCACGACACACTCAAAATATTGGAATCGGGCGGAATTTAGGTTTTATGGCCATAAAATGCCAAAAAATGTAATTTGGACAAGGCTCGGCTGTGACTGTGGTTCCTTTGGTCGTATTTGATGTCACGGATAAATACTAGGAAATCCGATTTCGGCTCCATTCCACGGCGTCGGGCTTGGACCACTACACACGAAAAATATTAGAATCGAGCAGAATTCAGGTTTTATGGCCGTAAAATGCCAAAAAATGTAATTTGGTCATTGCTCGCAGCTGATGTCCCGGACATATTAGGAGATCCTGTTCCGGCTACGTCCCACGGTGTAGGGCTTGGGCTACGGCGCACGAAAAATATTTGAATTGGGCAGAATTTCGGTTTTATGGCTATAAAATTCCACAAAATGTAATTTGGTCATGGAGGGGCGATGACTATGGTTCCTTAGGTCGTATTTATTGTCCCGGAAAAATATTAGGCGATCCGGTTCCGGCTCCGTCCCACGGCATCAGGCTTGGGCCACGACACACGAAAAATATTTTAATCGGGCAGAATTTCAATTTTATGGACGTAAAATGCAAAAAAGGGTATTATGGTCATGGCGGGGCGGTGACTATGGTTCCTTAGGTCATATTTGGTATCCCGGCCAAATATTAGGCGATCTGGTTTTGGCTCCCTCCCACGGTGTCGGGCTTGGGCCACGACACACGAAATATAGTAGAATCGGGTGGAATTCCAGTTTTATGGCCGTATAAAGCCAAAAAATGTAATTTGGTCATGGCGCAGTGGTGATTCTGGTTCCTTAGGTCGTATCTGATGTCCCAGAAAAATATTAGGCGATCCGGTTTCGACTCCATCCCACGACGTCAGGTTTGGACCATGGCACACGAAATATAGTGGAATCGAGCGGAATTCCGGTTTTATGGCCGTAAAATGCCAAAAACTTTAATTTGGACATGGCGGGGCAGGGACTATGCTTCCTTAGGTTGCATTTGATTTCCCGGACAAATATTAGGTAATCCGGTTCCGGCTTCGTCCCACGGCATCGATCTTGGGCCACGGCACACGAAAAATATTTGAATCGGGAAAAATACAGGTTTTATGGCAATAAATTCCAAAAAGTGTAATTTGGTCATGGCTCGGCGGTGACTATGATTCCTTTGGTCGTATATGATGTCTCGGATAAATATTAGGCGACCCGGTTTCGGCTCCGTCCCACGGCGTCGGGCTTGGACAACGACACACGAAAAATATTGGAACCGAGCAGAATTCCGGTTTTATGGCCATAAAACGACAAAAAATATAATTTGGTCATGGAGGGGAAATGACTATGGTTCCTTAGATCACATTTAATGTCCCGGACAAATATTAGGAGATCCTGTTCAGTGGTCATGGGCTAATATATAAATATATACTCTCTCTTATTCCTCTTTCTTCTTCGTCTTCTTCGTCTTCTTCCTTTCTCTCTTTTCATCTTTTCTTGAGCCGAGGGTCTATTGGAAACAGCCTCTCTACCTGCCAGGTAGGGGTAAGGTTTGTCTACACACTAACCTCCCCAGACTCCACTTGTGGATTATACTGGGTGTGTTGTTGTTGTATGGGTGTGTGTGTGTCTATATATATATATATATATATATATATATATATAGTGTGTGTGTGTGTGTCTAAATTAATACTTGCCCTTCACAAACAGTAACTGTTTCGACAAAAAGTGATCAATTGATCACCCTTGAGCCAGTGTGACTTCGCTTCTGTGACCATCTCATCTAAAAATGTATGTGACCAACCTTATCCTATATATGTGGCTACACCTGTATGATTCTCATCTCGATTAAATAGAGTAAACTGTATTTACTTAATTATGTCTTCAACAAGTGAAAAATAAAGACGGGATGGTAAAATGCAAGGAAGCAAAGAAGGGAGAAAAGGGCAACTAGCTATTGATGCAGTGATATTTGAGATTACACCAACTTTCCATATTGTAGAAGTGTCAAAAAAGTTAGGAGACACTGCAGAATATAGGAAGAAGTTCTGTGATCAAGGCTTAATGCCTTCTTTAAAAGATATAGTTTGGACATGGAAAATCAAGAAATCAAATCTTAAAAAACAAAAAAAATTTGGGGTAAAGTTTCTCTCTTGAGAAGGAAATTGATGCTAAATTTGTATCTTTGCTGCAGCTTTTTTTCTCCTAGTATAAATCTTATTCTTTTAAAAGGGGAGCCTTTGAGTAACGGTTAGTTGTGTCCATTTGACCTATAGGTCATGCGTTTATGTCATGAATCAACTACTTATTTTTGTATCAGGGTAGGCTGCCTACATCACATCTCTTGGATACGGCATACATCCCTTGAGTGCGGCCCTTCTCGGACGCCGTGTGAATTTGGGATGCTTTGGGCACCGGGCTACCCTTTATATAAAACTTCATCTTTGTTCTTTTGGAAATTTTGAGGGAGCTAATATTTTTCTAGTCTTATTGGTTGAAGTTTGGTGGCTGATTTTCTGCTTCATTAGAGTATTAATTTGATTAGAGAAGTATATATTATGGCCACTAAGGTTATCAAATATATCTTTCACTAACCTCGTCAGTTTCCAATTATTTGGTTTAGATTGGTCTTATTATATAATTATTTTCCTCTGTGGATTGTTTTCCACCATTTTACAACATTAGTAATAAGAGGAAATAGTATTTATTGCACTCAACTAGCATTCCAAAGCTAAAAACAGAATCTTGCACAACTGAAGTACTATAACATATGCAACAAACAAGTGATTTGGATCAAGAGTTTCCAATAACATGCTCAACATGCAAGAAGTTGAATCTTGATCTTGTGTAGCATCCCTGTGATATCTTTCATGTCCATCCTTCTTGCAGGAGAGTCAACACAGCTACCTTTTGTGAGATTCCTATGGCGAAGGTTATGGAAAACTTCACATTCTGTATCAAAACTCTTCAATGCCGCTTCCAATTGAAGATTGAACACCTTAACTGCAATAGGAGTCCCACTTCTGAGTATGCCTCTGTAGAGAGAGCCAAAACTCCCAGAACCAATCAGATTGCTCTCGCCTAAGCGCATCAGTTGCTTGGAGCAGTTCATAATATGAAATTCTTCCTCTTGTTGCAATAGACAATGAATCAGCTTGTTGAGGAGCTCTTTTACCTCTTTTATACCTTATCCATACAAGCACAAAGGTGATAGGAACAAATACCAGGGCAAATCCCAGTAGAAGAAACAGAAGGAGCATTTTGTTCCTATTTGATCTATGCTTTGAAGAAGTGGGGCATGGCGAGACACTAAATCTTGGCGAACCACATAATGCTTTGTTGAAGAGAAAAAACTGACTTGAGAGGTTCTTGAAAGGATTTTTTTGCGTGTCTACTATTTATTTAGGTGCAAAGAGCCTAAGCGGTCAAGCTATTATATTCAGAAATGCAAGTACATACAACTGCGGTAATGCCGCATCGTTGATAAAGAACCTTGCCATCCCAACGATTTATTGACCTACGAATCCGCTATTACGCAACCTTTCTTGAACTATATCATAAACAGATCTTCCCCTCCACACCCCCGGGCTCGCTCCGCTCTATGCCCAAAGCTTCAACTCAATCACTTGGACAGAGGGATTTGCCAGAAAATCCAGGGAATCGACGTCCCCCAAACCATTAGGATCTCGGTTGTTCTTAACAGCGATGGCTATCTTAACAAAAAAAGCCTGAACTCCAGTGTAACTTTCGTCTCTGATCGGTGTCTTTTTCAGTCCGCAGAGAGGATTTCACCATACAACTTGTTGTAAGAGACATTGAAATACTTCAGGCATTGAAGTTTCTCAAAAGACTTGGGAATGGTTCCTGATATATTATTATGAGAAAGCTCTAGGAATTCTAAACCTACCTGTTGTGTCTCAAAGAAAGGTTCACCAGATTTTGCAAGCCTCCAATTTCTATAGGAATGCCACTTGAAAATTGATTCATAGATAGATCCATTTGTGTAGCAGCCTTTAGATTTCCAATTTCTGGAGGTAAAGAACCACCCATGTTGTTTGACAATAAGTCAAGAAGCTTAACGATGAGTCGCTTGTTAAATTGTTTTCTGCCAAGTTTAGGAACTGTAGATGAGTCAAATATCCAAGAGAGTTGGGAATAAAGCCAGTGAGTTTGTTGCTATCAAGATCTAGAATAGTAAGTTCTGAACAATTGGCGGTAGACTGAGGAATAGACCCAACAAGATTGGTTAATATACCAATATAAAGTCTTTCAATGTTGGGTATGATCGAACCTATGTTTGATGGGAGGGTTCCTGATAGATCATTGTCTGCAAGATAAATAGCTCTTAACCTTGATATGTTGAAAATGGTCATTTGAAGTAAGCCACTAAAACTGTTTTCCCCTATACATAATTCCTCCAAGTGAACGAGATTGCTTATCTCTTTGGGTATTTCACCTGGCAACACATGACAAAAGAAGGATTATTGCTAACGAGTTTAACTAGTTAGTTTAATCTAGTTTAAGTTGTACTTTTTTCTATCACTTTGAATACGTACCAGTAAGCATATTTTCATGAAGATATAGAATCTCCAGGCCTGTCTGCAGCTTGGTTTAGTTGCCAATCTCCCGTGGTAAGGATCCCTTGAGATTGTTCTTCCATAGCTGCAAATGTTGCAATGAGGAGATATTGAATATGGAGATCGGGACAGATCCGATTTCTTGTGGAATTCTCCCTGCGATTCATGTGCAAATTTATTTTTTGGGGAAGTATTTAGATACAATTCTATTAACATTCATAAAATAATGCAGCAGGAACATACCTGTGAAATGGTTAGATCCTAGATACAACAACTGCAAATTACGTAGACTTCCAATTTCACTATGTATCGTTCCATCAAACTCATTTCTTGACAAAGACAATATTCGTAGTTCTGAACAGTTTGATAAGCTTGTAGGCATATGACCCTGAAGCTTGTTATCAGACCATTGCATAATCCGTTGGGAAGACTTCCTGATAAGCTATTCTTTATGAATACAATGGCTTCAAGTTAAGAAATGTTGAAAACTTCCATGTTGTGAAGATTGCCAATCACCTCTGGGATGTTTCCTTGAAGGAAATTGTAAGAGAGATTTTAATATCTCCATCATTGAGACATTAGAGATAGACGTAGGGATAGAACCTGTGAGCTTTAAGTAATTGGATGTCAACTTTAAAGCTTCGAGTTTCGAAAGATTAGAAAATGAAGAAGGGATGGATACAATGAAACTATTATTCTTAAGAGTTACAACTTGAAGTTGGTGTAAAACCCCAACTCATCTATATATTAAATTATGGTGTACCACATATACCAGCTAATATCAAGAATTTTCTTACATGATTACCATAGTTTATAATTGATTGTAATATGTTTATTATCCTCTTTTTTTAAGACATAATCTGGAGAGATTTACATTCTTGTTACTTAAATTTTTAGGTAGTCTAATAATGTAAAAAAATATTTATATTCTCAAGATATACGATTAGCACTTATTCTATTGTTGTTTAATATCATGATGAGATTATGTAAAGAAACGATGGCAAACCAAGTATGATATTTAAGTGATAGTGTTCGACTGAGAAAGGAGTCGTCCAATGTTTTTATAACCAAATGGAAGGAGAGACCAATGCACCTCAATCACACAACAATAATGATGGTAGCGTAGTCAGGAATTTTATTAAAAGTGTTCAAAATTTAAAAAAGATAATTTTTTCATGATGAATAGGTACACCGAAAATTTTAAATCAAACTAAGCATTATTTAGCTATATAGTATAATTTTATGAATTAAAACTAATGGAGTATATAAAAGACAAAAAAAATTCAACTAATAAAAGTAAGCGTAAAACCAAAGAAAATGGAATACCAATAAAAGTAGGCATAAAACCACAATTGCATAAAATAGTAGGAAACTGCATGGCTAGTGATAAACGAGGAAAATTGCATAGAATTGAGTATATTTTCATATTAATTCCTGTGAGAGTCGCGAGAGTTTACCTGGTTTTTGATGTGTAATATGCTCATTATGTGTTTCTTATATGTAGGAACGAGTTTGGATGATAAATGATCAAAAGATGATAGTTCGACACAAAAGGAAGAGATTTAAAGAATTGGGAGCTCGTCCAATTTCGTGTGTGGCACGAAAACGGACGTAGAAAAGGAGAAAAATGAAGGCTCAAAACAGCGAAGGCACGGATCGCTTCGCGAACTGGAAAATTGCAAAGTTGAGTTCGCGTCCATGGTCGCGCTCTGCATGAAAGTTGACGGTCTCCAGTTCTCCTATCCGATTTTGGATCGCATTGGACGAACCTCCACCCTACCTAAGTCATATAAATACACGCTAAACATGATCATAACGTTAGAGGAGAAACGTAACGACCCGACAGATCGTTTTGAGAATTTAAGCTCCGTTCGGCAGCATAAGGTCTTGAACAGCTTCATATTATGTGTATCGACTTGCGTGCATGGTTGAATTCAGTTACCGGATGATAGAGTCGAATTGAGAGAAAGATTCTAGCTTTGGAAGCTTAAGGAGTGAGAATTTGACCGGAATTTGACTTTTGTGTTAACGTCTCCGCAATGCATTTTGGATGATGCCAGCAGCTTCGTATGGTGATTTTGGACTTGAGCGTGCATCCGGATTTAGATTTGGAGGTCCGTTAAATTGAGGCATTTCGGCGAAAGTTGGAAAAGTTAAAATTTGGAAAATGGAGAAGTTTGACCCGTGGTTGACTTTTGTGATATCGGAGTCAGAATGCGATTCTTAGAATCGGAACAACTCTGTTATGTCATTTGGGACTTGTCTGCAAAATTTGGTATCGTTCTGGGTTGATTTGATAGGTTTCGGCACGAGTTTTTGAAGTTGGAAGATTTGGAAGTCTTAGTTTGATTCATGGTCCGATTTGCTATTTCGGCGTTGTTGGATGTGATTTGAGAACTCGAGCGGGTCCGTTTTAGGGTATGGCACTTGTTGGTATGCTTGGAAGGGGTCCCCGGGGGACCGTGCGTGTTTCAAACGAGTTTCGGATGTTTTTCATAGTTTTGAACATGTCTGATTCAGGTGTTTTCGCACCTACGACCATGGAGTGTAGGTGCAGCTCTTCTTCTGCGTGAGCCTGGCCGCTTCTGCAGTCATGAAAGCCTTAGATCTTGACCGCTTCTGCAGTCATGAAAGCCTTAGATCTTCACCGCTTCTGCGGAGGCTGACACGCAGGTGCGGAGGCCGCTTTTGCGGTCCAGCGATTGCACCTGCGAGGAATCTTGCTTCTACGACATCCCTTTTCGCTTCTGCGGTTCCACTGGTGCAGCTGTAAATTCGAAGATGCGGACTCTTTCTCGCAGATGTGGTTCCTTCTTCGCAGATGCAGAAGTTTTGGCAGAAACATTTAAATCGAGGGTTTGGGCATTTTCTTCATATTTTGAGTTTTACACTTCTGTTTTGGGAGCTTCTTTTTGGGTTTTTCAAGAAAATTGATTGGATAAGTGTCCTTCAACTATAATTGATTATATCCATGATTTTATCTTTATTTTTATCATTTAAATTGTGTTTTGGGTTGAGGAACATGTTGGTTTTTGAAGAAAATTATCAAAATGAAAAATCGTGATTTGAAGGACTATTTGGTGTCGGAATTTGATAATTTTTGTATGGCTAAACTAGTATCGGAAAGGGTATTCGATTTTGTAATGACCCAGCCGGTCTTTTTGAGAATGCAAGTTCTGTTCGGCGGCATAAGGTCTTGTACAGCATCGTATGGTGATTTTGAACTTAGGTGTGCGTCTGGATTTGGAGATCTGTAGGGTAACATGAGGCATTTCGGCGAAAGTTGAAGTTGAATAGTGGAGGGGTTTGACCAATGGTTGGCTTTGGGGATACTGGGGTCGGAATGCGATTCCGAGAGTTGGAACAACTCCGTTATGTCAATTGGGATTAGTCTGCAAAATTTGGCGGCATTCCGGGTTAAATTGATATGTTTCGAGTCACGACCCAAATTCCCAACCATCGGGATTGTGATGGCCCCTAACACCATACTTTCTAGGCAAGCCAATATTAGAGGGATTCAACATTTAAAACAAATAAAACATTACACGAGGTCTAATATTATCTGATAAATGAATCCAGAATAATGTGAAATAATGAAACGAAACTCGAAGCTAATACTAATATCTAGCTACCCATGATTTGGAGTCACAATTCACGAACTACTACAGAATGCTACAAATATTTGGCTGAAAGAAAATATATATCTGTATTGAATTAAATAAAACAGTAGATAAATAATATGGAGAAGACTCCAGGAATCTACGGACGTCAGCAGATCTACCTCGTGTTTCGGTGCGAATGATCAGCTACTACTCGAATCAACTCTGACCGGAACCTGGATCTGTACAAGAAGTGCAGAGTGCAATATCAGTACAACCGACCCTATGTACTGGTAAGTGCCGAGTCTAACTTCGACGAGGCTACAACGGGGCATTTATAATATAACATGTATACAGTGTTTAATAAAACAAGAAGGAAATACTAAACTAAATAAACAATAACTTGTAGTAATAATTAATTAACTCAGCTATCTTTCCAGATCTCAGCTATAACCAATCCTTACAAAAATTTCCAAGATACAATTTAAATAACGGTAAAAGCAAAATATGAGAACAACAAAATAAAACAGTGAGTATTTCAGTTTCCATTATATAACCAGTAACAACATAAATATTCTCCCTTATTCCTCCTTGTTGCGGCGTGCAACCCGATCCCACCTGTCCACCCTTATTGCTCCTCAATATATCACCTGTATTCCTCCTGTTGCGGCGTGCAACCCGATCCGACCCGTCCACCCTTATTACTCCTTGTTGCAGCGTGCAACCTGCTCCCACCAGACAATCATATTCACCATTTATAATAAAGGTTTCACAAATTATATCAAAGGCTTTCACAATATTTATGTCTCAACAACTGTAAATAGAAAACTGTACTATTAAGTAACCTTACCAATTATCACTACACAGTGAAACCAACCGGAATGTATCATAAAACACTGACAACCAGCTCAACCATTAATGTACCACAATGAAGCTAAGGTGAAATTAATACTTCCAAATAAGTGAAACAATATCTAACAAACAAGTAGACAAAAACAAGTAGACATGGAGGCATCAATAATCATGAAACAATTAAGACAAGAATATAATAACTTGGAAACGGGGAAGGGAACATGCTAAACAGATAATTTGGTGGTGCATAGGTACTTATCACCTCACCTATACACCACACACATGTAATTTCACATAGCATTTAAGTTGGGGATTCCTAATCCCCCAAGTCAAAGTTAGACCAAACACTTACCTCAATTTCACAGGCCACTCACTGCTCAATTATAGCTTTTCCTTTCTAATTCACCTCCAACACACTCGAACCTATTCATAATTAGCTCAATATTATTAATTAGTGCTAAAGGAACTAACTTTAATGCAAAACTATGGTTTTTCTAAGTTTTTCCCAAAAAAGTTAAAAACCGACCCCGGGCCCGCTTGGTCTAAACTCGGGGTTCGAACAAATTCTGTTTACCCATTCATCCCCGAGCCCGAATATGTATTTAGTTTCTAAATCCGACCTCACTTCGAGGTCAAAATTCCATTTTTACAAAATTCCTTAATTCTATCCAAACTCCCAATTTCTACCATAAAAATCCTTAATTTTTTTATTGAAAAGTGATGAAAAATAATGGGTAATCATAAGGAAATAGTTTAGAATCGTTTACCAACACTTTAGGGAAGAACTTGTATGATGAAAATTGCCTCTAGGTCTTCTTAGTTTGAAAATATGAGAAAAATAACTTCTGCCCGTTTTAAGTTCTGTTATTAAGCCGCTGGACAGGCCTTCATTGCGTTCGCGATGGACCCGTCGCGATCGCGGAGTGTTACGGACCAATGGACTTTGCCTTCACGTAGGAAGGCTTGCGTTTGCGAGGCTTTGCAACCTTTGTTCATCGCGTTCGAGATCAGGTGGACGCGTTCGCGTAGAAGAAGCGGACTCCCTTTCCCCAGGCCCATTAACTCACTGCGTTCGCGTAAGCTTGCCCACGTTCGCGAAGGGTACTCCCCCCCAGTGCTTCGCGTTCGCGTCCAAGACTTTGCGTTAGCGAAGAACAAATTGACCCCCAGTGCATTTACTCTTCGAAATCGCGGGAGAAGTTTCACGATCACGAAGCACAAAATCATTGCGCACCAGCAACAGCAAAATAGAAGATTTTATAAGTTCAAAACATCATGAAGCCTACTGAAACTCACCCGAGCCCTCGGGGCTCTAAGCCAAACATGCACGCAAGTCTAAAAATATTATACGGACTTGATCGTGCGATCAAATCGTAATTATAACTCCTAAAACTATAAATTTAACATCAAAACTCATGATTTTCTCAAGAACACTTCAAATTCACTATTTTCTCAATCGGACGTCCGAATCACGTCAAACGAACTCCGATTTCCACCAAATTTCACAGATAGGACTTAAACACTATTAAAAAAAAATACTGCGCTCCGGAACCAAAATACGGGCCCGATACCAATGAGTTCAAATATTAATTCATTTCTTTATTTTCCTTAAAATCCATCATAACAATTTTTTTTCAAAAATTGATTTCTCAAGCTAGGGACATCGGAATTCAATTTCGGGCATACGCCCAAGTACCATATTTTACTGCGGATCTCCCGGGATCGTCGGAACACAGGTCCGGGTCTATTTACTCAAAATATTGACCAAAGTCAACTAAAAATTAAAATTTAACTCTAAAAAATATTATTTCTTGTATTTTCACATAAAGGCTTTCTGTATTCACACCCGGACTGTGCACACAAATTGAGGTAAATAAAATTAATCTTTTTAAGGCTAATGATCATAGAATTAAGTCTTAATTCATAAGATGACCCTTTGGGTCATCACATTTCGGCTCAAGTTTTGGAAGTTGAGAAGTTCTTAGGCTTGAATCCAGGGTTAATATGGTAATTAGATGTTGTTTTGTGAGTTTTGAGGATTCGATCAAGTTCATAAATTGATATATAACTTGTTGGTGCCTTTGGTTGAGGTCACAGAGGCCTCGGGTGTGTTTTGGGGTAAGTTTTGGGCAAGTCCGGGCAATTCCGGAACTCATATATATCTTTTGGTGTTTGGGAGTCGCGAACCTCTGCAGAATTTCACAGACCACGATAGGATTTCGCAGTCAGCGGTAGGATTTCACGGTTAGCGAGAGGATTTCGCGGTCAGCGGTGGAGGTTGGAGCGGACCGCATAAGTTTGGTCGCGACTGCAAGAGATTTGTATTTCGTGGCCGCGGTAGGAATTTCACGGACCGCGATAAGGAGTATGCGGCTACGGTAGAAGTTCACGGACCGCGTAGTAAAGATCTGAGGGGTTCACTATAAATACGAGAATTAGGGATATATCTTCATAACTGCTTATCTCTATTTTTAATTATCATCATCTCATCCTATCATTGTTGGTCCTAATTGAGGTTATGGTTATTTTTCCACTACTTGTCCTTAAGTGAAATTGTTGAATATCCTTGTAACCACCCAACTTTAAAGGAAGTCTAGATATCTTATACCTTAATTGACTTGCCCTTACATAGAGTTATCGGATTAGTCTACGACTGTTACATGCTATTTTCTTCCTTGCTGAGTTGTTATTATTATGCCTAGCTTTCTTCATTGTGCTCATTCCTTGTGAACTAGCCTTGCCTTTCTTGTGATTGATGGTTCTTAAATTGATTTATTTACCGTATCATTCACGATTTCCATTGTTGTTGTTGTACTTGTTGTGGTGATGCACGAGGTTTCTTCCGTGCAGTTGTTGATATGGGGATTTGCATGATGTTTCTGTGGTGCCGTGTTTTCTATTGATATTGCACATGCAGGGTGGAAAGGTGGGATATGTATATGTGGGATGCGCATGTGGTGAGACAAGGTGGGAACATTGTTGTGCGTGTGTGGCGAGACAAGGCGGGCATTCATTTTACTATTGCACATGTGGCGAGACAAGGTGGGTTGTGTGAGGGATATGTTTGTGATACTTTTGTTGGCCTGGGGGCGTTCTTTGTTGTTGATATTGTGTAATGGTACACTTATTATGTGAGCTTATTCTTGTGGAAATTGTGATAAAACTCTGTACATTCTGCCCCTTCTCTTTCCTCATGCTTATTGGCTGTTGAATTATGATAGGACATCTGCACAGGCATACACGTAGTAAGGAACTATTATCGGATTAAGGGTTTTCCTTGTTATTGTTGAGTATAGATACTTTTGTTGTACTTTCCTTATATGTGGGAATGGCTACAATTGTCACGTGATTCGTCATGCAGTTAGTAGCTGAAATGGGGGCACAAGATGCCAAATGTTAGGGTTTCGAGGGCAAGATGGCACCGGTGAGGGTGATTTTCTCATTGCACCTTAGTTGTGCTTAGTTTCCTCTATGTTGTTATATTTCTGATCATTTCCCACAGTTATACTTTTGCACTCTATTGTGCTTGATATCAACATTCTTGTGATTAGTGAACCCGAGCACTTTGGCTCGATAAGTATCCCTCTGTGGGTTGATATATTTGGGGTCGGGATGCACGCCACAACGGATGTTATATGAGATACCCTTTCCTTGTGTTTATATTGTGTTTTTTTTCCTATGTGGGATAAGTTGATGAAACTATACTTTGTCATTTATATCTATTGTACTTGTTAGATAATCCTCGTACCTTGCTTTCCTTCTACTTTGCTGCATGCTTGGGTTATTTCCAAATTGGTGTACGGACCGTGTTCCATAATTATTTCTTAGCGGGGCTACTGGTATTGGCTGAGAAGAGGTTCTTAGACCTGGGATTCGCATTATCGTTTTGGGGTGAGGAGTGGTTGGAAGGATGATGTTATTTCCGCTCAGATCTGGGCAATGGTTCTTGAGGGACGGGAGATCTTCTTGGCTTGTTAATTCCATGGGTGGTTGTGAGTTTCTGCATGTTTCTTGTATCTTGGTCAACGTAGTGGAGGTTCAGAACTAGGTTTTATTCAATTTGAACCATATTTCTAGTATCCAGATTGTTACTGGTCAGTTATGATGGTCATGAGATATTACTACAGGCATTTGAGTTGTGTGGAGCATCATGCGATTGTGCTCTGGGTTGAAATTGTGGCTCGATTCAGATTTTTCAAGTTTGTACATCATGATGATGCGAGATTCGGATCTTATGATGGGTTCCAAATGTTGAGGGTTGGGTTCTGTCTTGAGTTATGGACTAAGGATGAAGTGAGGTCTTCATTTAAGTTGCGTTTTCAGGCCTACATAGGTTTAGGTGATGGGGAATCACCCCTGGGTGTATGTAAGGTGAGCTCATGCACTTATTTGATAGCTTTGGAACGACTCCTGGCACGTTCAAAGGCGGACGTATGTTTAAGTGGGGGAGGATGTAATGACCCGACTGGTTGTTTTGAGAAATTGTGTCCTACTCGTAAGGTTGAGGTCACGAGTAGCTTCACACAATGTATTATGACTTTCATGCATCGTCGGTTCGGGTTTTTGAGAGGTTCGGAAAGGAATTTTAGGAATGACTCTCATTTGAGAATCTCGAAGTTGAAGAAAATGACCCAGGGTCTGACTTTTTAGTATTTGACCACGGATCGGATTTTCGATGGTTCCAGTAGGCCTGGACGGTGATTTTGTACTTGGGTGTATGCCTGAAATTTTCCTTTGGATGATTTTAAAAGGTTTCGGCATCATTTGGAGGAAGTTGGCAATTTAAAAGTTTAGAATTTCCTAAGTTTGACCATGGTTTGATTTTAAGGCTATCGGATTTGGATTGTGGTTTCAGAACTTGGAATAGGTCTGTTTTGTCATTTGTAACTTGCATGAAAAATTTAGTGTCATTTGGTGTTGATTTGATTTGGTTCAGATGCTCGTTTGCGATTCTGGGAGTTATTGAAGTTCATTGTGATTTTCATGTGTTTTGGCATCCAATTCTTGATTCTAGATGTTATTTTGATGTTTTGATTGCTTGACCAAGTTCGTGTTATGTTTTTAGACTTGTATGGGTGTTTGGTTTGGAGCCTCGGGGGCTCGGATGAGTTTCAGATTAGCTTCGGAGTGTTTTGTTAAGAATTTTGAGTGTTGTTATAGTTTCATCGCATTTCGATGTTTTTGTCGCAAATGCGACTACCACATTTGCGAGGTAGTCTTCGCATTTGCGAACCTGGGCTGATGGGGACTGGATCACATTTGCGATAAAATTATCGCATTTGCGAAGCCTGAAGAGTTTCTCAATTATGAACTCTGCATCGCATTTGCGATGAAGGCCCGATCTGTCAGTGTCGCATTTACGATGTTTTGTTCGCATTTGTGGAGGTCACATTTGCGAACCCCCTGTGGAAAATGCGACATCTACGGCCTGTTAAAAGCTGTGCAGTCCGAGTTTTAGCTTCATTTTGTCATATTTTGAACCCTAGGTCCGAGAGTGCGCGATTTTGAGAGAGAAATTACATATAAAACCATTAGGTAAGTGCCTCTAATCAATTTTCAATTATATTTTGTGAATATACATTAGATTTAACATCAAATTCATGAGAATCTAAAGGAAAAATTAGGAAATATTTGTAAAATATTTCAAAATGAAAAAAGATGATTTGAATGACGAATTGATGTCGAAAATTGATAATTTTAGTATGGCTGAACTCGTATCAGAATGGATGTTGGGGTTTTGTAAATTTTATCGGGTTCAGAAGTGGGGGCCCTGGGGGTTGACTTTTTAAAAATTGTATAAAGATCATAGCTTTGTTAATTGAAGTAGTTTTCTCTTGCATTGTTTGATGTATTTAAGTCGTCTTTGGCTAGACTGAGCCGAGCGGATGTGAATTTGTAAAGGAAAAGGTAATTTGAGTATTGATATGGCCGAATTGAGGTAAGTGACTTTTCTAACTTTGTGTGGGAAAAACTACCCCTTACGAATTGAGTAAATTGTGCTATCTTGCTATATGAACGCTGTGTACGCAAGGTGATGAGTGGGTACCCGGTTTATATGTGGTATTTGACCAATTTAGATTATCTAGTGTCTTTTCATGACTTTAATTGAATTATCATAACATGTGGTATCTCGTTATTAGTCTATTCTTACATGCCTTATTTGACGATGTTAGCACCTAATGTACTCCTTACTCGTTATTTGGCCTTACATGGCGAAGTTGAAGTTATTGTCTTCCTTATTGTCTTGCTACCGCTTAATTGGTGAATTGTTCTATGTCTTGCACTTATCTTCTACATGTCTTAATTGTTGTGATTGCATACTTAGTTACCACATATCTTATCTACCCTGTCATTTTTGTAAAGTTGTTGTGTTCCTCCGGGTTTTATGTGGTTTCTTTTATGTTATGTACTGATATCCTTGATTGTAGAAATTCTTGTAAATGAAGTCATTGAATTGTTGTTGTTGATTTGAATTATTGTAAGGGGTATTGGGTTGCACACTGCAACAGGTGAAATAAGGGAGGTGGTGAAATAAAGGGGGATATTTATTTTGTGATATTGCTATTATATGGTTGGATCGGATTGCACGGCACAACATGTGAAATAAGGGTGGACTGTTATGAGAAAATAAGGGTGAATTATAATATTGACATTATATGGTGGGATCGGGTTGTGTGCTGCAACATATTTATTTATTGCATGATATTAATATTGTAAGGTGCATTCAGGTTGCACATCGCAACAGGTGAAATAAGAGTGACTGATATGGTGGAATGAGGGTGAATTTTTATATTGATATTATATGACGGGATTGGGTTGCGCGCCACAACATATTTTGTGTTTTGTGTTCCCTGTTTCGTGCATTGGTTTCGGTTCAATCATACGAGATTCTGAGAATTTGTATTCCCGGTTCTTTACTGTTTTTTCGAGGATCGAATTATTGTCGTTGACTTAGCGCCTTGCCGTCATTTCCTAAGTTTTTTTTTCCTAACACTATTATTTTAGTTACTTGATTTTCTAGGTGAATTTACTATGTTGAGTCATTGCCTCCTGTCCTGATGAGTTGTTGGAAATATAGTGACTTTAGATAAATAAAAGAAATAATATACTTATCATTTTCTACTAATTGTCGTATTTTACTTCCATTGATTTCTCAACTTTATCTCCTTGGCATGTCTGAGGTTTTTATTTTACTTAAAAAGGAATCATTATTATATTGTAATTCAATAAATTCTATATTAAATTCAGTAACTTATCCGTTGTTGTATTTATTTGAAAAAGATTATTTTCATTCCCAAATAATTTTCAAAATAAACTCATTTTTCACACACACACACACACACACACACATAAAGTCTCTTTAACATCCTAATTAGCATTTGTCACGGACATTATGTACTGAGTAGCATGTAGATTTTGCGTGCATGGTGAGATGGAAAAATGTGGGCACAAGGTGCCATGTGTGTTAAAGGTTTTGAAAGATGTGATATATGTAGGAGATTACGAGAATTGGGATTATTGTAGTCGTGTATTAGAAACGATTTGATTGGTTGAGTTGATATTGTTTTCCCTACTTGAGCATCTTTACCCTTATTTGTATCCCAACTATGTTGTTGTCTAATTACCTGGTTATTTCTCGTTGCTAGTCGTGTTTCTCTTCTCGTTACTACTGTTTGTAATTTGATTCTTGTTTGCTATTGGCATTTCTTTAAATATTCCTTTCTTGTTAGATTTATGTCATATCCTGCACAGGTTTAGATGTTCAGTGAGTGTCTTGATCTGGCCTCGTCACTACTCTACCGAGGTTAGGCTTGATACTTACTAGGTACTACCGTGGTGTACTCATGCTACGCTTCTGCACGTTTTATGTGCAGAGCCATGTACTTCGGATCGAGTAGGCTTTGAGACTCATGCTTGGTGCGGCTGGAGACTTCAAGGTACACCTGTCGGACGTTCCCAGGCTTCAAAGTCGCTCTCTAATGTATTTATTTCCATTGTTTCTTCTATTTCGGAATAGTGAGGTACTCATTATGTAAAAATTTCTCCTAGAAAGGTTTATGACTTGTACTACCGGTTTTGGGAATTAAAATTTTTTATAGAGAATTCCATTTCTAAGTTGTTAGATATTATTTATTATTTTTATTCAGTAAATGTTATGTTTACCTAGTCCCTAAGATTAGGTGTCATCGTGATACCAAACAGAGGGGAAATTAGGTCGAGACAAACATACACGTGACTAAAATAGAAATATACTTAATCTTCTTGCTTAATTATTTTGCAAATATTATTAATGTATTTTATTAATTCTAACTCCGTAGAAATATTGACATTAGAATGTTCCTGATAACTTTTCGTTGTGTAAAATATTGTTCCTGCTCGTTGAATTGCGAGCCTGTGTCATCTGCTATATATTCCTGCCATATAGAAATATGTGGAAATATCTAAAGTAAATTTAACTATGAAAGAAAGAAAACTCAGGAGTTGTGCGTAGGGTTCGGGCCAAAATATACAGTTAGGATGCGTTATCATGAGTACAGTCAGATCTCTTTCTAACAATCGTATTTGTTCCGATATTTTTTTGAATACTATAGCGAAGTACTAATATAGAGAACATATATTATACAATAATATTAAAAACGAGTTTCGAGAAAATTTTGACTTTTATAGTGAATACCGTTATATAGGAATGTTATAGAAAGGTCTGTCAGTAAAATCAAATTTAGATAAACTCAAGTTAAAATCGCTAAAGAAAATTTGTGATCAGGACTCAATAATTCACAGAAGACAACACAAATAACTGCATTAAAGAGAAAATTAAACATGAAAAAAAAAAAACAAAGGAAGAACTCGTAGCTATTGTAAAAGGGAGAAGTCATTAATAATACGTACTTTTTATATGAAGCTTCCGTTTAATTTATATCACTAACCTCTCGTTGGTTTCCAATTATTTGGTTTAGATAGTTTTTTCTAACAATTATTTTCCTTTATTAATTTTCTGATCCACCATTGTGCTACAATAATTTAGAGAGGAAATAATAATATTTGTTGCTACTAGCATTTCAAAAGCCAAATAGAATCATGTACAACCCAAGTGCTAAAATAAAAAGACAATCTTTACTTTAACCAGTCATATGCGGGCTTACCCTACCTTTACATGTTGGAACCACCTTCTCACAGATATGATTCCATGATTCAAATTTAATGGAAATGTACAAGAAAATTAGTAAAGGGGGAATTCGAATGTCCTGAGGTGAGAATAACTTATTTCAAGTATTCTTGATCCGATTCTGTGTCCAAGAATTACATTAGCTAAGCTAACGGACAATTATTGGTTCAAGAAAGGACAATTCACCTCGTAGTATTTTCAATATTGTAGATGATTCGAACGCTGAGTGTTCTTCAGGGCAAAAAGAGCAGAGCTCAATAATGAAGCCTACTTGTTTGAATGCTTTTGATATCAATTCTCTTTCTCCTGGTTTTGATCTCTCAAGCTTGTTTGAGAAAGACAAGAGCCATAGATAGGCTAGATTCACGACACAAAAGCTGGCGTCCACTATCGTGTTGAGGCTAGAGGAAGTGGCTTCGATTGGGAGTTTTAAGGTAATATCGAAATTATCACCGTCTCATTTAAAAGTTTAAACTGTTAGAGAAAACACATATTCTTTACTTAATTATGTCTTCAACATCGTACCGGCCAGACCAATTCTTTTTTTATTAGCAAAGCACGAGAATTTTTTATTTTATTTATTATAATAGATGGTGGTGAGACTTAATGAATCCAGAGTCTCAACCTGCTTTTGTACTATGTTGAAATTGTGTAATCCCGAAGTAGGAAAATGCACTAAAAGTGTTCAAGGATCAATACATATGTTTAAAAATTAATACTTGATATATACACACAGTACAATTTTTCGGTAAAGAGTACCACTCTTGAGCCTCTGTGGCTTCGCTTCCGTGACCATCTCATCTAAAAAATTATTTGACCTACCTTATCCTATATATGCGGCTTCACCTGTATGATTCTCATCTAAAAGTGAAAGATTTGATGCGGAAGACAAAGAACAATATTGGAGGAAAAACTCTTACTCTTCTCATTAATTCCACAAGTATTTATAGACAAAGAAGTTAGAGAAATAAGAGAAAACCTAAACCTAATAGGAGACCAAGACAAGAGAAAACCTAAACCTAATAGTAGACCAAGACCTAAACTCTAATAAGGAAAATATTACACATTCCTAATCTTTCCTAATTCTTTCCTTATCACTAATTCTTTCCTTATCACCCCCCCTCAAGTGGGAGCATGAATATCACGAATGCCCAACTTGTCAAGTAA
>MDKI01086642.1:0-63030 GCA_005239505.1 Nicotiana paniculata | reverse complement strand
TATTAAGTCCAAATTATTCTATAAATAGCCAATTTGGCACCTTTTGGCTACAATTGCAATAACCTTGCAATTATAGCTCATGCATACAATTTGTATTATTTTTTACCAAAAATTAGTGTTTTGTATTTCAAATACTAAATAACCTTCTTTAAAACATTTCTATACACGAAATTCATTTTTTTATAAATTAGTAATTATTTTACAAATTATTTTAATTTATTTATTTTTGTGTATTTAACGAATAGCCTATTATTATTTCAATCGCAACCTATATAACCAGCCAAAACACCTTATTAGCTAGACCAATACAACAAGGCCCAAACCCCTACCTAACCCGACCCAATTCCGCTTGAATCTTGGTCTTTGATCATTTTCGATCAACGACCCAGATTGAACCTTTCCTTAATTAACCTAAACGACCCCCCCCCCCCCCAACCCTGTCATTTCACTCACCCTCTTCGTCGTCACACTTCACTCTCCCCTCCAAATCTTCTCTGCCCTAACCCTAATCTCACCTCGACGTCACTCTCCATCATCAACCATGGTGGTTCCTCACCATCCTCAGGCCTCTCATGGCGCTCTTATGCTGGTGGTACTTGTCTCTAAAGTCCTCAAGGAACTAGGGTCAGTCCCCTTACGACTTTGGCTTTCGCTTGCCTGTTTCAGGCCGTTCTGGTTCGATCTCTAGTAAGATCTTATTGCTTTTACCTAAATCTATGGATTTTTAAGCTTCGTCTTCTATTTTCTCAAAACACTAATTTCTATCTTCGATCTTCTCAGATCTGTACAGATCTGAAATGAATCGAACATATCTCACATGTTTCCTTGAAAGTTTTCTGGTTTTTCAAATGATTTTCCGTTTTCCTAAAACTAGGGTTTACTAAAAATCATTTTCTCAAAAAAGTTTTCTGATTTTGAATGTTTAATATTCTGTTTTTATGTGCTTTTGATAGATCTATGTTGAGTTTGCCTAGACCCTAGTCGATTTATGCTAAAACTTTTTATATTTTTGCTTCGATTATGGGTTTTCCGTGTTACTTGTGGCATTGTTTCGCTTTTTGCTTCGATTCTAAGTTTTTAATTACTAGTTGTATTGATTCACTCTGTATATTTGACCTATACAACTTTCCTTAGTCAAATGCAGTGTCTTATGATTTTTACCCTAGTTCATCTCTATTAGGGTTTCTGAGTAAATATTTCGGACTAATTTCTATGTGTTTCTGAAGTTTTACTTAACTCATTCTCTATTTTGTGGAAGTTGATATCTTTCTCCCCAGAAATCGGTATTACTTTGAAATACTGACTAATTGATTTGCTCTGTTAGAGATTTTTTGTGTGCATAATTCTTGTTTGTTTCCTTGTTTAAGACCTTACTTATTCATCCATGCCTTATTAAATTGCCTGCATAACTGTGGATTCTTACTGATTCCTTTACATGGTATGATTGGGATTCTTTCCTTAATTAGACCCCTGTTATTACCATTTGATCAATTTCCCTTAATTAAAAGAGCTTATTCTGGCTCCCTTATTTGGTTTGATTTGAATTTCTTGCCTTAATTGAATCCCTATCATTACCGTTTGAATAAATTTCCTTTAATTAAAGGGGTCTATTCTGAACTCCTTATGTGATTGGACTCTGTGATTTCCTTAATTGTTGGCTTCTGATTTCTTTTACCTTGTTTGTCCTACTCTTAAACTACTATATAAACTCTCTTGTTTTACCTTTCAAGACACGAACTTAGTTCAGAATACACACACTCACACTCAAACTCTCTTTTCCTCTGCTACTTGTGTTAACTCTTGGTCTAGCCGGTTGAAAGCCAAGGCTAGATATTGGAACTATACCTGCTTTATATTCTGCACTCCTTTCTTCAACTGGTATGTCTCTAGTTAAATTTTGAAAACCAAACTCTATGTGTTTCATTCCTGAACTATTCCGTTGACCATGAATCCAATATGTTTTCCTGTTTACTTCCTTGCTTAGCATGTTTAAAGCCCTGTCCTGTTTAATGTATAACTAGCATGTCTAAACCCTGTTTGTTCAGTCTGTAATTAGCATGTATAAACATAGTTGTCTACTTGATTGTTTGTCCAGCATGTCTACTTATCCCTGCCTATTCTTCTTCAGTCTCCTAGTCTCTTAGGACATTCGATTAACCTTAATTGTGTGTCTAATCATGTCCAGTGCCCCCCATTGCTCGCAACATGGCTTTACTGCATCCTGGCTCTATGTCACCAATTACTTACTATCATGTATATCCTGTTAATGTTATAAAAAACTCCTAAGTGTTCTATGCAATCTGTTGTCTACATGTCTCCATGTACCCTACTCATGTGTTCCTTAATGTGTATTTATGTGTCCCCAACCCCTTTATCCCTGTGTGGAATCTGTTTGCCTAGTGTTTTCTGGATCTGGTTGTTCTATGACCAATTGGTTTGTGTTCTGATTTCAAAAGTGTTTTAGTATTTTTCTCAAACTGTTTTATTACTAAACTGGTTTCTACCTTAGAAAATATTTTTCACTCCTAGAGTTATATCAACAATGTTTTCATATCAAAACCTTTTCAAAACTATGTCAAGCACTCTCACTTCAATCTTAGGTCAATAGGTTCTTCCCCTCCAGTGTGTGTACTACCTCGGGATCCTTGAGATTCCTTCGAAATCTGGCACACTAAGGTTGGCCCTTCTACACTGCACTTACTCAATCCCTGTTACAAAAGTCTAGGTGTGAGCACTGCCCGGGATCCTTGAGGTCCTAAGGGAACTGTGACACACCTGCACATGGAATTGGTTCTGAAACCCTTGGCATTTGAGATTACTGAAGGCCCGGTATCTTCAGGTCGTATTTGAGCCTGCTTCAGGCCCCCTATAGTTTAACTTCTTCTCTTTTTATTTATTTATGTAATTCTCTCAGCTATTGGTTTGTAATAATTAATTTGTAAACAGATATTGGGGTGACTAGTAAAAAGGGAGGGTAGTGTATGGTACTGTGGGTAAAAAACTGGGTAGAAACCATGTTCCTAGGCTCTATATTCTGTGAATCTACACTAGAAGCCATGTCTTAGGACTAATGTGTTCATTTTCATCCAAATTATGCTAAACATGCATTAGATATCATGTTCTTAGGGCTTCACGTTTATTGCTTCAGCTTATCACTAATCCATGCTTCAATAGATGTTTTTCACTTAGAAATCCTGCTGATAGGTTAACAATCTTGTTCTAATAAACTGACATTCCAGTATGCATTTAGATACCATGTTCTAGGAACCCTGCTTGCATTTATATGAACACGGCTAGTTCCATTAAAGTAAGTCACTGATCTGAAAAGGTGTAGAAAAATCGTCTCTCATATAATTGTCATACTTCTGAATAAAAAATGGTATAAATTCCTCTTTTTAAGTCTTTGTCACCTAGAGGAGCATGTTGTAGGTTAAACAACTTCTAAATTGTTTAAACAACTCTTGTAATTACGATTGCACAGTCCCACGCCTAGGAAAGACTTAGGTAATTAGTCTCTATAAACTGGAAATTGCATGTTAATTGTGTTTACTGCTTAAAGTCCTACAGGTCTTAAAATCAGTAGGAAAACTGATTAGGACCCTGCTATTTTATGAAACAGTGTTGCGTATTTCTGTACTTTAATGTTCACTTAGATATCCTTTCTTAGGATCCCCTTTTTAATAAAACTGTCTCTATCTGTGTTTTGAGATGTGCTGTTTATTTGCATTATGTGTGGAGGTGAATCTGAGCCTCTTAACTGTTTGTTACTTATGTGCTAGTCCTACTTGTTCTTGCTTGTTGCCTAGTTTTCCTTTTTAAAACCATAGGGGTTTTGTCTTGAACTGCCAGTATATTTTGGGGTCCTAAACTCCTCCGGGACCATAAAGAAAGGACGGGTTACAGCACACTTAGAGCTCGTTAAAAAAAACTCACTTAATAACCGCTAAGGGGTGGGAAAATGGGTAGATAAAGATATGATGACTTGTACGTTAATGCAACGTGTAGCCCCTCATTAAGGAGTGATTACCCGACATTGTACCGATGTGATCCTATAGGATAAATAACTTAGGACCTCCCTTATCCTTTACATATGTGTGCTTGGATTGCTAATCTGTTAAGACCTTTATTTTTTTACATATATGTGCTTGGATTGCTAACCTGTTAAGACTTTTATTTGTTTACATATGTGTGCTTAGACTGTTTACTTGCTGCTTGAATGAATTCACAAAGTTGTTTGGACGGGACCCATAGTTCTGGACTTTGAGGGGTGCCTAACACCTTCCCCTTGAAGTAATTTCAAGTCCTTACCCAATCTCCGGTTATGCATTTAGTGTTATGAATAACCCTTAATAGGTGACCAATCGCACCTTAATTTGTTAGGTGGCGACTCTTCAAACTCATTATACCCATTTCCTAAAAGGAAAAGAGTTGTCCCAATAATGTTGAAAACCCTGACCAATACAAAAAGGAGATGGAAAAAGGGGGCACGACAGCATGGCGATTCCACTGGGGACTTTAGGCTTTAAACTGTTTTGTGAAATCGTCTAAGTATGCCTTGTTTTGTTAAAAATCTGCACCCTTTCCCTTTCCCCTTTATGTGCGATTAATTGTTTACTTTCCCAAGTATTTATTTTTGAAACTGACATGTTTCTTTTTTTTTGTTTTCCTTTGTAACTGTTTTTCAATCATAACTGTTGTATTTATCGCTTTCATAATGTGAAAATATGTGACAACGTGTTTATTGCTTATTGCTGCATAATCATGCTCAACATTATATTCCACTTGTGCCTATGAAAATCCTATAGCAATGCTTGATGAGTGGTTGCGCTCTTCCATTTTATATCACCCCTAAATTCGGAAAGGCTTATTTGCGGTAAAACTAGTCGATCAGCAGTGCAGTCGATGGTTCCGTGCCTTTCCCCCTCAAGTTGTCCGCTTGAGGGTACCATTATAGACCCCCATAGTAACCTTACTCTGATTATAAATGTACATGCATCATGGTCAAACCAAGTCGGGTTAATATGTTGTCCACATAATAACCTTTAGGAAAAGCCTTGTCCAAAAGTCCACTAGGGTTTCCATAATCCCAACGGACGCAACCACGATCTATGCATTAATTTCGAGAAATAAGTGCCAATCTATGCTAATCACTGATGTATAAGTAGTTGAATCTGGAGGGGGAAATGGTCTAACCCTATTTGCTTTGCAGAAAAATGAGGCACGACGTCCCCAGGTTTGGCATGGTCCAAAGAATACCGCCATTG
The DNA here is from genome assembly GCA_005239505.1 of Nicotiana paniculata. NCBI lineage: Eukaryota > Viridiplantae > Streptophyta > Magnoliopsida > Solanales > Solanaceae > Nicotiana > Nicotiana paniculata. The sequence goes on along the minus strand of MDKI01086642.1, from coordinate 57,766 downwards.
TTGCTGGATTGGTGGGAGGAACTTTTACCAAATGACAAAGACAATGTGAAGAGGGTCCTCGGAAACTTACCTTCTTTACTGGATATCCAACCAAACAATATGTTGATTGAAGCGGCCACTATGTTCTGGGATAGAGAAAGGTCCGTGTTCCATTTTGGCAACATATAAATGACCCCTCTCTTGGAGGACATAGGGGGCTTCGCTGGATTACCTTGGGACAGTCCAGGTTTATTGGTGCTAGAAAACCGTGCCGCTAGGGGGTTCTTGAAAATGATGGGTTTGTAAAAGAACGATGATTTAGAGTGCCTGACAGAGTCTTACATACCTTTTGACTACCTCTATGAACGATACGGCCATATTAAATCTTATTGTATCTTCCATGATGAATTCTCTATCACTTCCTTGGGTCATATTCACCGCAGGATTTTTGTGTTCATTGTTTGCTTCCTGGGTATGATAGTATTTCCAAGCAAAGGAGACAGGATTCACACTAGACTGGCTATGGTAGCCAAAACTTTGATGGAGGGGATAGAGGGTCAAACATATACCATTGTCCATATCATCATAGCAGACATATACCGATCCTTGGACCGCTGCCAGAAGGGGTTCAAACACTTTGAGGGTTGTAATCTGCTACTACAGGTTTGGTTATTGGAGCATCTCCAAAGGGGTCAATATCGTTAAGAGTTTCCATGAAGGGAGTGGCATGATCATATAGCCTTCCACCACCCTAAAAGAATGACTTACATCCCAGACAGGTTTGCTCAACCGGAAAATGCTACAGAATGGGCGCAGTTTTTTGACAATTTGACCGAGGAAAAGGTTCAATGGATGTTCGAATGGTTCCCTACCAGTGAGTTCATCGTCAGATTGAGAGATGATCCGCACCTGGTGTTGATCGGGTTAAGGGGGACATACCCTTATGTTCCCATCAGGTTTATGAGGCAAGCAGGCAGGAAGCAAGTCATACCGCAAGTTTCTAAAATGAGTCATTACAGGGCAGATTTTTAGGACGACGACATCCCGTACAAATGTGAAGCTCAGCATATGTGGCATCTAAAGGTTATTGTATAAAGGGACACCATCTAGCCAGACAGGTACCACGCAGAGCATGTACACTTTTACCTCTCATGGTTGGAAGACAGCATAGCAGGGATAGTTGAGCCGGGAATCGGTGGGGAAACAGGGTCATAGACGAAGTTGATGAGGCCCAAGTGAAATACAATACGCAAAAGGGTTCGTGAGTCCGAAACCAAGCATCTGGAGAAACACAAGACTGATATGGAACTGATCAATGAGTGGAAGGAAAGGGCTATCAAGTCTAACGAAAGGTTGGAACATTTGGAGCAGGGTCTGATGGATCTAGAGGCGAAGACGAGGAAAAAAGTCGTTGACTGCCAGAATGCTGATGGAAGTGAAGGAGGGCATCTAGCGAGAGTATACCTGTTGTTGGGAATGCACGACCTGGGGAACCTGATCGGCAGAGCTAAGAAGACTAAGCCTGGGAAGGTCCTTCTGGACCAAGTAGATCAGATTTACCTGCTTTTTCAAATGTAATAAGGCCAAGTGCCATTAGTGAATTATTTTATTTAGTGTCATTTTAGATTTATCTACTTTTACATTAATGAAATGAGGCAATTATTGGCATCTAAGTTCTCCAAATCAACTTGTCGCTAGGCCTCCTCCGGCACAACGAGGCTCGAAAATTAAGACGCGCATTTACAATTCTGCAATATGTGTTTAAATACTGTAAATACTTTCTCATTATCCTCACTGACTTATTACCTTTTGTTTTTATTTTATTTTCCCCTTCCCCAAAGGTTGGTTTGTGCATTCTGGCATCATCAGGATATCATACAAGATCCAGGGGCCCTCCACCTTCTCTTCCTTCTAGTCCACCCAAAGGAAAAGACAAAGGCAAGATGGAAGATTTGACTAATATCAGAATGGAAAACTCAACATCATTTGAACATACCGAAACTTCTGACAGTAGGGTTACTCAGGTCCAGAATGATGATGTGCCACAACTCGAGCAAAGGCTGCTGAAACTTCAAGGGGAACTTGAACATGTTCGGAACCTAGCAAACTTGTCCTTCTCACTTAATGTTCCGGATGTCAGCCACCCGAATACTCAAAACCCCGCACCACCTCAGAATACCCCCAACAGACAGAACCCTCCTGCTACTCACCACTATACAACTCCACCACAAAACCAAACCCTCCCACCAAAAGACCAACCAAACACCTGCCATACCCACCCAAAACACCCCACCATCATTCCTGAACCACAAAATTCCACCAACGATCACCTCTATGCTAAAGCACCGAGCCACCAGAACAACCCCATATACGTGGAAACTCTACCTCACTCCACCCAACCCATTTCTTACACACCAGAATCCAGTGAGAAAGACCTGCTTATCATGAACTTGGTCGAAAAACTCAAGAAATTGACTAGCCGTGTTCAAGGCATGGAAGGAGTAGAACTACCGGAGGGTTACATACCTCCGAGGTCCGAAATGTTCGACGGTACTGGTGATCCTAGGGTCCATTTGAAAACCTAGTGTGACAAACTGGTCGGAGTTGGAAGAGGCGAAAAGATTCGGATGAAATTATTCATGAGGAGCCTCACAGGGGATGCCTTGTCTTGGTACATCTGTCAGGACCCCAAGAAGTGGCCTAATTGGGTGAGTATGGCCTCAAATTTCATGGACCGATTCAGGTTCAACACGGAAAATGCGCCGGACATATTCTACATCCAGAATCTCAAGAAGAAACCCACTGAAACCTTTTGCGAGTATGCCACTCGTTAGAGGTCTGAAGCGGCCAAGGTTAGGCCGGCATTAGATGAAGAACAAATGAACAAATTCTTCGTCAGGGCACATGACCTGCAATATTATGAAAAATTGATGGTAATTTAAAATCACAAGTTCTCTTACATCATCAAGTTGGGTGAAAGGATTGAAGAGGGCATCAAGAGTGGGATGGTCACAAATTTTGAAGCACTACAAGCTACCAACAAAGCACTGCAGTCTGGTGGTATATCGAAGAAGAAAGACGTAGGAGCAGTAATGGTTGCACAGGGACCCAAATCCCCACTGACATACCGAACCTCTCCAATTGCATACCAAGCACCTCCACCTACATATCAACCCGCATCTCCAAGATATTCCCAATCGACCACTGCCTATCACACATACAACTCCCAACCATCTCACTTTCAGTCACCTCCAACTCGCCAAAATTTCTCAAGACCTCGACCCAACTTTGACCGCAGGCCAACCAAACAGTATACCTCCATTGCCGAGCCTATTGACCAGCTATATGAAAGGTTAAAGGCTGCTGGTTATGTCACTCACATCCCTACTGTAGCCACAGAGAATACATCACAATGGGTTAATCCAAACAAAACCTGTGCATACCATTCCGGCATGAAAGGACATACCATCGATAAATGCCTCTCGTTCAAGGATAAGATCTAGTCTTTGATCGACAATAAAATCATCGAAGCAAAGGAAGCTGCTCCTAATGTCCGCAATAACCCCCTCCCAGATCACAGGGGTGGAGATGTCAATGTGATAGAAATAAATGAAGCATAGGACCCAGAAGGGTCAATCGGGTTAATCAAAGAAGGTGATGACCCCAAGAAGCCAGCAGTTACACTCAATCCCATCATAATGCAGACACAGCCATCAGAAGGGGCTGAGGTGACTACATCAGTCCCGTTCGAGTTTGAGATATCATCGCCTACAGATACGCCCACGCCGTTTGAAGTTGAAATAACACCACCAGTAGTGACTCCTGTTCCATTTGAAGTAAAGGTAGCCACACCAATTATGGTGACAGTATCAACGGTTCCGCCCTTCAACACTAATGTCATGCCCTGGGATTACGTAGTTGAAGCTAGAAGGAAGGGGAAGGTCAAAGTAGAAGAAGCTGGTGTTGCACAGGGGATGACCAGGAATGGAAGGGTCTACACGTCCGAACAATTTGGAGAATCCAGCAAACAGACTGCTAACAGGCTTCCCGTTACTGAGACAGGACCGGATGACCTCTGGAGTAAGGTGCAAGCCAGGGAGTACTCACTCATAGATCATCTGAACAAGACTCCGGCCTAGATATCTATCTTATCACTGTTGCAGAATTCGGAAGAAAATAGGAGTGCCCTGATGAAAGTATTGAATGAAGCTTATGTGCCTAACAACATCACAAGTGGAGAGATGGCTAACATGGTGGGGGCAGGTATTAGAAAGTCACAAGATTACTTTCCACGAGGATGAACTACTACCTGAAGGCTTGAGTCACAACAGGGCACTGCACATTACCGTGCAATGTGAAGATTACTTCATTACCAGGGTTCTAATTGATGGAGGGTCCAACCTTAACATTTGCCCGTTGACAACACTAAAGAGGTTGGGCAAGGGACTGTACGAAATACGAGGAGGATCCATGAATGTAAAGGCTTTCGATGGGTCTCAAAGGTCCACCATTGGAGAAGTCAGTCTTTGTTTACAGATGGGGCCAACATGGTTTGAGGTAGAATTTCAGGTGTTAGATATATCCGCGTCTTATAATCTGTTACTAGGATGACCATGGATACATGCCGTTGGGGCTGTGGCCTCAACTTTGCATTAGGCAGTAAAATTCGAGTGGAATCATCAGGAAGTCATTATCCATGGGGATGGGAGCAACCCCATCTACAGTCGCCAGACTATCCAGGTAATTGAAGGTAGAAGAAGGCTTGGTGGACAAACTTACCACCACATCGAACGAGTCAACACAATAGACAAAGATAAGTGGTGGAGTAGTAAGATTGAAATCATATTGAATTGGAGCAGATACGAACCCGACAAGGGTCTAGGTAAGAATCTTCAAGGCAATTCCAAGCAAATACGGCTTAAGAACCACGACACTACCTTTGTCCTGGGATACCAGTACACTTGGAAAGAGTACGATGACTGGACGCCACCATGGCGCGGTCCCTACTATCCATTGGAGCATCCCATACCGCGTCTGGAACAAACTTTCCAACAAGCCGACGTCATAGGGGAACCAGAGGAGGAAGAAGCATTAGCAGCCTTAAGGAACTTATTCTTGGAAGACGAGGATATGGAATGTTGTGTCATCGTTGAGAAGGAGGAGGAAGAAGGCCCTACCATCCAAGCTCTGAGCAAGGGATCGCTCCTCAGAAACTAGACTCTCAGACCATCTAGGGCCCGACGAGTCCCGGGGTAGCAAGGCTGAACAAACACTGTTTATTTTATTCGCTAATGATTTCCTTTTCGCATTTTTCTGCTTTAAATAAAATCCCCAGTACTCCAAAACATCTGTTTAGATTATTGAAAATCGATTTTATATTTCAATGAATCGGTATTTATTATTATCATTTTCTCTCACACTTTTATCCAACATTACTATTTCCTGTCTTGATGAACCAATGACTGTGACATGCAATGAGACAACGCAACAAAAGGATAGTGATTCAGAAGAAGAAGATATCATACCTAAGGAAATGGTTAGAGAAGTAGAGGACTTTGAAAACAAGCCTAAGTCCAATCTGGATGAGATTGAGGTAATCAACTTGGGAGATTCAGAGACCATCAAAGAAATCCGCATCAGCATCCACCTGTCACCGCCAGAGAAAGAAGAGTATACACAATTCCTGAAGGAGTATGAGGACGTATTCGCATGGTCGCATGATGATATGACCGGACTCAGTACATCTATCGTGGCTCACAAGTTGCCCACCAATCCAATGTGCCCACCAGTGAAGCAAAATCTCCGGAAGTTCAAGCCTGATATGAGTTTGAAAATCAAGGAGGAAGTCACCAAGGAAATCAACGCCAAGGTCCTCAGAGTGGTTAAATACCCGACATGGTTAACCAACATAGTGCCAGTTCCAAAAAAGGATGGGAAAGTCAGGGTTTGTGTCGATTAACGGGATCTAAACAGAGCAAGTCCCAAGGATGATTTCCCGCTACCAAACATACACATCCTGATCGACAATTGCGCCAAGCATGCACTCCAGTCTTTTGTGGATTGTTTCGCCGGTTACCATCAGATCTGGATGGACGAAGACGACGCTGAAAAAACGGCTTTCATTACGCCGTGGGGAGCATACTGTTACAAAATGATGCCATTCAGCCTAAAGAATGTTGGGGCCACTTACATGAGGGCTATGGCTACTATCTTCCATGACATGATACATAAGGAGATCGAAGTATATGTGGACGACAAGTCCAAGAAAGCCACATATCATATAGTAGATTTGAGGAAGTCCTTCAACAGATTGCGAAAATACAACCTAAAATTAAACCTGCAAAGTGTGCATTCGGGATTCCTGCAGGAAAATTGCTTGGGTTCATCGTCAGCCGCCGAGGAATAGAACTGGATCCATCAAAAGTCAAATCCATCCAGGAGCTGCCACCACCAAAGAACAAGAAGGATGTAATGAGTTTTCTGGGATGACTAAATTACATCAGCCGGTTCATAGCCCAGTCCACAGTCGTATGTGAACCAATCTTCAAGATGTTAAAGAAAGACGATGCAATCGAATGGACCAAGGATTGTCAAAAGGCCTTCGACAGAATCAAGGAGTACCTATCGACGCCACCAATTTTGGTTCCGCCAGAGCCAGGTAGACCCTTATTACTCTACCTCGCAGTACTAGATGGATCTTTCGGCTGCGTTCTGGGGCAGCATGATGAGACAAGGAGAAAGGAATAGGATATTAATTATCTGATTAAGAAGTTCACTCCATACGATGCACGGTATTCTCTACAGGAACGTACCTGTTGCGCTCTGACCTGGGTCGCCCAGAAGCTGAGGCACTACTTTTGTGCCTACACAACATACCTCATATCAAGGATGGATCCCTTGAAGTATATCTTTCAGAAACCCATGCCCATCGGCAAACTGGCCAAGTGGAAAATCCTGCTAAGTGAGTTCGACATCGTCTATGCGACTCAAAAAGTAGTCAAGGGACAAGCATTGGCAGATCATCTTGCTGAGAATCCTGTGGGAGGAGAATACGAACCCCTGAATACGTATTTTTCTGATGAAGAAGTATTGTTCATAGGAGAAGACATTGTTGAATCCTATGATGGTTGGAGGATGTTCTTTGACGGAGCGACAAACTTTAAAGGAGTCAGAGTTGGAGTCATCTTAGTATCGGAAACTGGCCAACATTACCCGGTATCTGCTAAACTCAGATTTCCCTAAACCAACAACATGGCGGAGTACGAGGCCTGCATCCTAGGGCTCAACATGGCCATTGACATGAATATTCAGGAGCTGCTGGTAATTGGTGACTCATATTTGCGTATACACCAGGTACAAGGAGAATGGGCCACCAAGAATTCCAAGATACTATCGTATCTGCACCATGTGCAGGAATTGAGAAAGAGGTTCACCAAGACAGAATTTTGGCACGTCCCCAGAATTCAGAGCGAGTTTGCCGATGCACTGGCCACCCTATCTTCCATGATACAACATCCAGATAAGAACTTCATTGATCCTATTCCAGTAAAGATCCATAGCCAGTTGGCATATTGTTCCTATGTTGAAGAAGAAGCAAACGGAAGACCATGGTTCCAAGACATCAAGGAATACTTGGCAAAGGGAGAATACCCGGAGCATGCAAATCATACCCAGAAACGTACGCTTCGGAGGTTATCCAATAGTTTCTTTCACAGCGGAGGGACCCTGTACAGGAGAACTCCTGATTTGGGATTACTAAGGTTTGTCGACGCAAAAGAAGCTTCTAAATTACTTGAAGAGATACATGTTGGTACTTGCGGCCCGCATATGAATGGTTTTGTTTTGGCCAAGAAGATACTCAGGGACGGTTATTTATGGATGACCATGGAAACTGACTGCATCCAGTATGTTTAGAAGTTTTACCAACGTCAAGTACATGCAGACATGATAAAAGTGCCACCAAACGAGCTCAATGCAACAAGCTCACCTTGGCCATTCGCCGCATGGGGAATGGATTTCATTGGACCAATCGAGCCTACCGCCTCTAATGGGCACAAGTTCATCCTGGTAGCTATTGATTACTTCACCAAATGGGTTGAAGCAGCATCTTACAAAGCAGTGACTAAGAAAGTCGTGGCAGACTTTGTTGACCGGATTGTTTATCGATTTGGAATTCCGGAATCAGTCATCACCGACAATGCTTCCAATCTCAACAGTGATCTAATGAAAGCCATGTGTGAGACTTTCAAAATCAGACACAAGAATTCCACAGCTTATAGGCCTCAAATGAATGGAGTTGTAGAAGCCTCCAACAAAAATATCAATAAAATACTGAGAAAGATGGTAGAAAATCACAAACAATGGCACGAGAAGCTGTCATTTGCCTTATTGGGATATTGCACCACAGTTCGTACATCAACCGGGGCAACTCCCTACTTTCTGGTTTATGGTACGGAAGTTGTTATTCCTTCCGAGGTGGAGATTCCTTCCTTAAGAATCATACGAGAAGCTGAGCTCAGCGACACATAGTGGATAAGGAGCCGTTATGAGCAACTAGCCCTCATAGACAGAAAAAGAATGAACGCAATATGTCATGGGCAACTCTACCAAAACAAAATGTCCAGAGCCTTCAACAAAAGAGTCAAGCCTAGACAAGTTCACACCAGGGCAGCTGGTGTTGAAGAAGATCTTTCCGCATCAAGATGAAGCCAAAGGGAAATTCTCTCCCAACTGGCAGGGTCCTTACATGGTCCACAGATTACTGACAGGAGGAGCTCTCATATCTTGCAGAAATGGATGGAGAAGTGTGGCCAAACCAATCAACTCAGATGTAGTTAAACAATACTATGTGTAACTCTTTATGCTTCTATCAAATGCTGTAAATTGAACTACGCTCGACCTGATTCCCGTTTAAGAGGGGATACGTAGGCAGCCCTGTGGGTTCAGTCACAATTCAATAAAAATCTTATTTTCCCCCACAATTGGAAACCTAGGCAGAATTTTGAGGAGGAACCTCAAAATTCCGAAGCAAGTTCATGTCGATCGCAGCACATACAGCAGTCAGAGATAACAATTCATCTAACTGGGGCAGAATTTTGAGGAGGACTGATAATATGCTAAATTCACATAGTTTAGTGTATATTTGTACTCCAACTTAATGATGCTTCACTGTCTTAGGAGTGTGAAATGATGATAAAATAGCTCTAATTGTTGATTTATTGTTTCGCATGAGCTAAATGCGCTTATGAGAACCTAAGATGGTGTTTGGAGCCAAATGGAAGGAGAAAAGCCCTTGGAGTATTTAACGTATGAAAAAAAGGAAGAAAAACTGTTGGGATAGATTATAAGTCCACTAGCGCGGTCTTAGCGCGCCCATTAGCGCGACCACGCTAGTCCAGCGATCCCAGGTAGAATGTTTAGCCATTAGCGTGCCCAGTAGCGCGATGACTAGCGCGCCCGCGCTAGTCCAAGCGAACACGTTATTTTTCAGGGGTAAACTTGGAAGCTCGAGACAATTACACTTAACCTATATAAGGTTCAACTCGCCCAAAAGATAGAATTAATTAGGATTAGAGTCTTGTTCAAGAAAAGCAAAGGCAAGAGGCAAGGAGGGCAATTGGGCATCAAATCTCATCTCTCTTCCTTGTATTTTTGTCATTGTTGATGAATTCTTCTGTTGTTATTTTCAGTACTATTATGAGTAGATAATCTATTTAGTCTAAGGTTTTGGTGGAACCCGTTGAGCATGAACATCTTGTTATATTAATATAGTTTGCTTGGTTTCAATCTCTATTTGTTCAACTAAGTTCTTATTGTAGTTGATTGAAGGGACCTCAATTAGCTGTGCCTATTTAGTATGTATCTGCGCGGGAGAGAGTGCATATTTAGGTAGTTGTTGAACAACACCACTCCCAAAGTATAAGAGTGATCCATAACCGAGGGTTTAAAGGTTGGATTAGGATAACGATACCTTGGGTGCAATCTAAAGTGAACTATAATAAAATCCAGCTAGCATAGCTCGGGAGAGTGCATTTAGTAAATTATTATAAATGCTCGAGAGAGATTTACGGTAGCAAAAGTGCTCATGATTGATAGAGATAATTAGGCCAAAAAATAGGAAATATACAAGATGTGATTTCATCAGCGGGGGAAACTATAACCTTAGATCCTTCTCGCATTTGTTTACAACTCAGTATTGGTTATCTTTTTGTTTACTTAATTTCATTCAGTTTAGTGAGTAAAAATACCAACAAATTGTTATTCTCAACCTTTGGGAAGTTGACTACGAAGAATCAAGTGAGTCTAACAACTATAATTGATAGGTTAATTCCCTGTGGGATTCGACTCTGGGCGAAACACTCAGATTATATTTGCAACGCTCGCTTAGTATTTTTATAAGACATAGTTGAGCGTGAAAGGACCCTCAAAATTCCATGGTAAAGGAGGTTGCAATTTCTCAGATCTTGTCACGGTCGTCGGTTCATCTAAATTTCTCAAAATATATTTTTTTTACTATGTCTTTACAAAACTATGCATGCTTGCTTGTAAAGTAACTCTGTTTAGCCAAGCGCTACCCCAATGATGCAAACAGGATCATCAGACCAAGAAAAGCAGGACAAGCAAAGCCAGCGGAACACAAACCAACCTCCCCTTCTACATAACTCACAATTTTTCTTTGGATGCAGGGGACGAAGGATAAGCATGCCACAAAGTCACAATCCTCATAACAATCGTGTTACCGAAATCTGCTACTAGCTAAGAAATTTTTCTATTATCTGCCATTCCCTCTATTTTCTTGCATAAGGCTAATCTCTGCCTTCATATGCATAAGGCTAATCTCAGCGTTTCCTCTGCATAAGGCTAAACGTTGCCTTCCCCTGCATGAGACTAAGCTCTGTCTCCATTCTGCATAAGGCTAATCTCTGCCTTCACCTTGCATAAGGCTAAACGCTGCCTTCATCTGCATAAGGCTAATCTCTGCCTTTCATCTTCATAAGGCTAAACGTTGCCTTCCCCTGCATAAGACTAAACTCAGTCTCCATTCTGCATAAGTCTGATATCTGCCTTCACCCTACATAATGCTAATTTCCGCCTTCACTGCATAAGGCTAATCTCTGCCTTCCTTTGCATTAGGCTAATCTCTGCCTTCCTCTGCATAAGACTAATTTCTGCATTCACCTTGCATAAGGCTAATCTCTGTCTTCCTTTGCATAAGGCTAAACACTGCCTTCCCCTGCATGAGACTAAGCTCTGTCTCCATCCTGCTCAAGGCTAAGCTCTGCCTCCAATTTACATTCTTTTCATCGAGACTAAGCTTTGTGTCTCCAATATTATCTACTTTGGTCTTCTTTCGGGCTAAGCTTTGCCCTCCGCTTCACAATACTAAGCTTTGTCTTGTTGACATCGTATTGCATCTCATGGGCTGAATTATCGCCAACATGTCCAAAGGCGTCATAGTCTAAAGGCATCATCCTAATAGACGAAAGACACCATGTCATGGCTTGAGGATCTCTCAAAATTTGCATATCATTATTCAAAGGCGTCAAAATTTGGAGGCACCATCTTCATGGCCCGAGAACATCATTTCATGGCCTGTGAATATCATTAATAAACTCATGGCCCAGGACGTCCTGGTCCAAGGATGTCATCCTCTACCGTCCGAAGACAACTCTCATGGTCCGACGCGAATCTGCATCATGTTTAAATTTTCGCACAAGTATATGCTAGTATTATCTCTATTTGCAGGTGACCCGGCAAGAAACTGCTATCCCAGTAGGAGCGATCCCGCTCCAGTTCCCTCAACTGTATCAAATCTGACTCTCTCGTGAACCATTCATTCGCCTATCCCTATATATTGCGTCCACTCTTGCAGTGACTTCATCGGTATATCTCGCCGATGAATCCAGAACTACACACGGCCTGATTCTTGTAAAACCAGGGATATGTAGGCAGCTCAAAAGTCAGGATGCGGCCTAAATCTCTCTAACTGTTTCGCTCGGTCAAAATTGGCCATCATATCTTTACCCGACAACTCTTTCATTCTTTCCGGGTAAAGAGGGGCAGTTGTTGATACCCAATTTTTCCTAAAAAATATTTCAAAATGCATATGTCTTCAAAATCATGCATTAACATCAATTGGTATTTTTTCACAATTTTCTCCACGTTTTATTAATTTGTATTTTATTCCAATAAAGAATTACAAAATTGCATCACAGATGATTTCAAAACATTTTTTCTTGATTTAATATTACTATTATGGTCCTATTAAGTCCAAATTATTCTATAAATAGCCAATTTGGCACATTTTGGCTACAATTGCAATAACTTTACAATTATAACCCATACATATAATTTTGTATTATTTTTTTACCAGAAATTAGTCTTTTGTATTTCAAATACTAAATCACCTTCTTTAAAACATTTATATACATGAATTTTTTTTTATAAATTAGTAATTATTTTACAAATTATTTTAATTTATTTATTTATGGGTATTTAACCAATAGCCTATTATTATTTCAATTGCAACCTATATAACCAGTCCAAAACATCTTATTAGCTAGACCAATACAACCAGGCCCAAACCCCTACCTAACTCGGCCCAATTCCGCTTGAATCTTGGTCGCTGATCATTTTCGATCAACAACCCAGATTGAAAATTTCCTTAATTAACCTAAACGACCCCTCCCCCCCCCCCAAACCCTCTCATTTCACTCACCCTCTCCGCCATCACACTTCACTCTCCCCTCCAAATCCTCTCTGCCCTAACCCTAATCTCACCTCGTCGTCACTCTCCATCATCAACCATGGTGGTTCCTCACCATCCTCAGGCCTCTCATGGCTCTCTTATGATGGTAGTACTTGTCTCTAAAGTCCTCAAGGGACCTGGGTCAGTCCCCTTACGACTTTGGCTTTCGCTTGCCTGTTTCAGGCCGTTCTAGTTCAATCTCTAGTATGATCTTCTTGCTTTTACCTAAACCTATGAATTTCTAAGCTCCGTCTTCGTCTCTATGTTGTTTTCTCAAAACCCTAATTTCTATCTTCGATCTTCTCAGATCTGTACAGATATGAGATGAATCGAACCTATCTCACATGTTTCCTTGAAAGTTTTCTGGTTTTTCAAGTGATTTTTCGTTTTCCTAAAACTAGGGTTTACTCAAAATCATCTTCTCCAAAAAGTTCTCTGATTTTAAATGTTTAATATTCTGTTCTTATGTGGTTTTTACAGATCTATGTTGAGTTTGCCTAGACCTAGTCGATTTATGCTAAAACTCCATTTTTTATATTTTTGCTTCGATTCTGGGTTTTCCGTGTTACTTGTGGCATTGTTTCGCTTTTTGCTTCGATTCTGAGCTTTTCAATGTTACTAGTTGTATTGATTCACTCTGTATCCTTGACCTATACGATTTTCCTTAGTCAAATTCAGTGTCTTATGATTTTTACCCTAGTTCATCTCTATTAGGGTTTCTGAGTAAATTTTCCGGACTAATTTCTATGTGTTTCTGAAGTTTTACTTAACTCATTCTCTATTTTGTTAAAGTTGATATCTTTCTCCCCAGAAATCGGTATTACTTTGAAATACTGACTAATTGATTTGCTCTGTTAGAGATTTTTTGTGTGCATAATTCTTTTGTTTCCTTGTTTAAGACCTTACTTATTCATCCATGCCTTATTTAATTGCCTGCATAACTGTGGATTCTTACTGATTCATTTACATGGTATGATTGGGATTCATTCCTTAATTAGACCCATGTTATTACCGTTTGATCAATTGACCTTAATTAAAGGAGCTTATTCTGGCTCTCTTATTTGGTTTGATTTGAATTTCTTGCCTTAATTGAATCCCTGTCATTACCGTTTGAATCAATTGCCCTTAATAGAGGGGTCTATTCTAAACTCCTTATGTGATTGGACTCTGTGATTTCCTTAATTGTTGGCTTCTGATTTCTTTTACCTTGTTTGTCCTACTCTTAAACTACTATATAAACTCTCTTGTTTTACCTCTCAAGACACGAACTTAGTTCAGAATACACACACTCACACTCAAACTCTCTTTTCTTTCTCTTCTACTTGTGTTAACTCTTGGTCTAGCTGGCTGAAAGCCAAGGCTAGATATTGGAACTATACCTGCTTTATATTCTGCACTCCTTTCTTCAACTGGTATGTCTCTAGTTAAATTTTGAAAACCAAACTCTATGTGTTTCATTCCTGCACTATTCCATTGACCATGAATCCAATATGTTTTCCTGTTTACTTCATTGCTTAGCATGTTTAGAGCCCTGTCCTGTTCAATGTATAACTAGCATGTCTAAACCCTGTTTGTTCACTCTGTAATTAACATGTATAAACATAGTTGTCTACTTGATTGTTTTTCCATCATGTCTACTTATCCCTGCGTATTCTTCTTCAGTCTCTTAGGACATTTGATTGACCTTAATTGTGTGTCTAATCCTGTCCAGTACCCCCATTTCTCGCAACATGACTTTACCGTATCCTGGCTCTATGTCACCAATTACTTACTATCATGTCTAACATGTTAATGCTATAAAAAACTCCTAAGTGTTTTATGCAATCTGTTGTCTATATGCCTCCTTGTACCCTGCTCATGTGTTCCTTAATGTGTATTCTATGTGTCCCCAACCCCTTTATCCCTGTGTGGAATCTGTTTGCCAAGTGTTTTCTGAATATGGTTGTTCTATGACCAATTGGTTTGTGTTCTGATTTCAAAATTGTTTTAGTATTTTTCTCAAACTGTTTTATTACTAAACTGGTTTCTACCTTAGAAAATCTTTTTCACTCCTAGAGTTATATCAACATTGTTTTCATTTCAAAACTATGTCAAGCACTCTCACTTCAATCTTAGGTCAATAGGTTCTGCCCCTCCACTGTGTGTACTGCCTCGGGATCCTTGAGATTCCTCCGAACTCTGGCACACTAGGGCTGGCCCTTCTACACTGCACTTACTCAATCCCTATTACGAAAGTCTAGGTGTGAGCACTGCCGGGATCCTTGAGGTCCTTAGGGAACTCTGACACACCTGGACATGGAATTGGTTCTGAAACCCTTGGCATTTGAGATTGCTGAAGGCCTGGTATCTTCAGGTCGTATTTGAGCCTGCTTCAGGCCCCCTATAGTTTAACTTCTTCTATTTTTATTTATTTATGTAATTCGTTTAGCTATTGGTTTGTAATAATTAATTTGTAAACAAATATTTGGGTGACTAGTGAAAAGGGAGGGTAGTGTATGGTACTGTGGGTAAAAAACTGGATAGAAACCATGTTCCTAGGCTCTATATTCTGTGAATATGCACTAGAAGCCATGTCTTAGGACTAATGTGTTCATTTGCATCCAAATCATGCTAAACATGCATTAGATATCATGTTCTTAGGGCTTCACGTTTATTGCTTCAACATATCACTAATCCATGCTTCAATAGATGTTTTTCACTTAGAAATCATGCTGATAGGTTAACAATCTTGTTCTAATAAACTGACATTCCAGTATGCATTTAGATACCATGTTCTAGGAACCCTGCTCGCATTTATATGAACACGCCTAGTACCATTAAAATAAGTCACTGATCTGAAAAGGTATAGAAAAATCGTCTCTCATATAATTGTCATACTTCTGAATAAAAACTAGTACAAATTCCCCTTTTTAAGTCTTCTTCACCTAGAGCAGCATGTTGTAGGTTAAACAACGTCTAAACTATTTAGACAACTCTTGTAATTGCGATTGCACAGTCCCACGCCTAGGCAAGCCTTAGGTAATTAGTCTCTATAAACTGGAAATTGCATGTTAATTGTGTTTACTGCTTAAAGTCCTATAGGTCTTAAAATCAGTAGGCAAACTGATTAGGACCCTGCCATTGCATTATGAAACAGTGTTGCGTATTTCTGTGCTTTAATGTTCACTTAGATATCCTGTCTTAGGATCCCTTTTTTTAATAAAATTGTCTTTGTCTGTGTTTTGAGACGTGTTGTTTATTTGCATTATGTGTGGAGGTGAATATGAGCCTCTTAACTGTTTGTTACTTATGTGCTAGTCCTACTTGTTCTTGCTTGTCGCCTAGTTTTCCCTTTTAAAACCATAGGGGTTTGTCTAGAACTGCCAGTATATTAGAGGTCTTAAACTCCTCCAGACCACAAAGAAGGGACGGGTAACAGCACGCTCAGAGCTCGTTAAACAAAACTCGCTTAATAACCGCTAAGGGGTGGGATAATGGGTAGATAAGGATATGATAACTTGTACGCTAATGCAACGTGTAGCCCCTCATTGAGGAGTGATTACCGAGCATTGTACATATATGATCCTATAGGATAAATAACTTAGGACCTCCCTTATCATTTACATATATGTGCTTGGACTGCTAATCTGTTAAGACCTTTATTTGTTTACATATGTGTGCTTGGACTGCTAATCTGTTAAGACTTTTATTTGTTTACATATGTGTGCTTAGACTGTTTACTTGCTGCTTGAATGAATTCACAAAGTTGTTTGGTCGGGACCCACAGTTGTGAACTTTGAGGGGTGCCTAACACCTTCCCCTTGAAGTAATTTCAAGTCCTTACCCAATCTCTGGTTATGCATTTAGTGTTATGAATAACCCTTAATAGGTGCCCTAACGCACCTTAATTCGTTAAGTGGCGACTCTTCAAACTCATTATACCCCTTTCCAAAAGGAAACGAGTAATCCCAATAATGTCGAATACCCTGACCAATCCGAAAAGGAAATGGAAAAAGGGGGCACGACACGGTGTTGATGCAGGATGGTAGGGTGATTGCCTACGCGTCTAGACAATTGAAGGTGCATGAGAAGAACTATCATGTCCACGACCTTGAGTTAGCAGCTATTGTTCATGCCTTGAAGATCTGGTGGCACTATTTGTATGGTGTTCCTTGTGAGGTTTTCACCAATCAACGGGGTCTATGGCATCTATTTAAATAGAAGGATTTTAACTTGCGGCATCGGAGATGGTTGGAGGTACTTAAGGATTATGACATCACCATTCTCTATCATCCTGGGAAGGCCAATATGGTGGCCGATGCTTTGAGCCGCAAGGCGGAGAGTTTGGGCAGTTTAGCATATCTACTAGTAGAAGAGAGGCTTTTAGCCTTGGATGTTCAGGCCTTGGAGACCCAGTTCTTAGATTGGATGTTTCGAGCCGAGCCGAGTTTTGGCTTGTGTGGTTTGTCAGTCTTCTCTTTATGATTGTATAAGAGAGCGTCGGTATGATGACCCCCATCTGCTTGTGCATAAGGACATGGTTCAACACAGTGATGCCAAGGAAGTCACTATTGGAGATGATGGTGTATTACATATACAGGGCAGGCTATGTGGGACTAATGTAGATGTTTTGCGTGAGTTGATTCTCCAGGAGGCTCACAGTTTGTGGTACTCCATTCATCCAGGTGCCGCGAAGATGTATTAGGATTTGAGGCAACACTATTCATGGAGGCGAATGAAGAAGAACATAGTGGAATATGTAGCTCGTTGCCTAAATTATCAGCAGGTGAAGTATGAGCATCAGCGACTAGGTGGATTACTTCAGAAGTTAGAGATTCCAGAGTGGAAATGGGAGCAGATCACTACGGATTTCGTTGTTGGGCTCCCACGGACTCGGAGGAAGTTCAATGCAGTTTGGGTGAATGTGGATAGATTGACCAAGTCAGCTCATTTCATTCCTATGGTTATTACTTACTCTTCGGAGGAGCTGGCTTAGGTTTAAATATGCGAGATTGTAAGGCTTCATGGCGTACCGGTATCTATCATCTCTAAACGGGGTACGCAGTTTACATCACGATTCTAGAGAGTTGTACTATGTGAGTTAGGTACTCGTGTGGAGTTGAGTATAGCATTTCACCCTCAGACGGATGGACAGTCCAAGCGTAATTCAGATATTGAAGGATATGTTTCGTGCGTGTGTGATTGATTTTTGGGGTGCTTGGGATCAGTTCTTGCAATTTGCAGAGTTTGCCTACAACAACAATTATCAGTCGAGCATTCAGATGGCATCGTATGAGGCTTCTATGGTAGACAGTGTCGGTCTCCAGTGGGCTGGTTTGAGCCGGGTGAGGCTAGGCTATTAGGTACAGACTTGGTTCAAGATTCCTTAGATAAAGTTATTGATTCAAGATCGACTTTGTACAACCTAGTCCAGGTAGAAGAGTTATGTGGATCGAAAGGTCCGCGACGTTGCATTTGTGGTTGGGTAGCGGGTCTTGCTCCGAGTTTCACCCATGAAGGGTGTTATGAGGTTCAGAAAGAAGGGCAAGTTGAGCCCTAGGTATATCATGCCTTTTGAGATTCTTGAGAGGGTTGGAGAGGTGGCTTACAGACTTGCACTACCACCTAGTCTCTCTGCAGTTCATCCAGTATTTCATGTTTCCATGCTCCGAAAGTATCACAGCGATCTGTCTCATGTGTTAGGATTCAGTCGAGTCCAGTTGGAAAAGGATCTATCCTATGTTGAGAAGCCAGTGGCCATTTTGGACAGGCAGGTTCGAAAGTTGAGGTCAAAGAACATCGCTTCTGTGAAGGTTTAGTGAAGGGGTCATCTGGTCGAGGAGGCGACTTGGGAGACTGAGCATGATATGCGCAGCCATTGTCCTCATCTTTCCACCACTCCAGGTATATCTCTATACTCGTTCGATGATAAACATTTGTTTTAAGGGGGGGATGTAACGACCTGGCCGGTCATTTTGAGAGTATTTGACCCAAATCCCTAATTATTGCTCCCCCTATTTCATTTCTGGGTTTTGTGACTTGCCGGGAGTATTTGTCTTTGATTTCAGAGTGAAATGGGACACATAGTCCCTAAAATGAAAGTTTAAGTCGTAGGAATCGACTGTAATTTGAATTGTGTGAAGACAACTCCGGAATGGAGTTTCAACTTTTCCAATAGCTCCGTAGGGTGATTTTGGTATTACGAGCATGTTCAGATGTTGAATTGGAGGTCATTAGGTCATTTTAGCGTCAATTGGCGAAAGTTGGAAAATTAGATGACTTTTGGGACGTTTGACCGGGAGTGGACTTTTTTATATCGGATCCGGATTCCAATTCTGAAAGTTGCAATAGGTCCGCAATGTCAATTATGACACGTGTGCAAAATTTGAGGTCAATCGGACTTAATTTGATAGGTTTCGATGTCGGGTGTAGAAGTTAGAAGTTTTGAAGTTCATTAGGCTTCAATCGATGTGAAATTCATATTTTTAGCGTTGTTAGATATGATATAAAGGCCCGACTAAGTATGTATGATGTTTTAGGACTTGTAGATAAGTTTGGTTGAGGTCCTAGGGGCCTCTGGTGGATTCCGGATGGTTAACTGATCAAATTTAGACTTGTGAGAATGGCTGAAGGCACCAGCTCTGGTGTAATTGCATTTGCGCAAGATTGACCACAGGTGCTAACCCGCAGAAGCGGCATGTTGATCACAGAATCGGGATGGAGCAGTGTGGGCTGAGGACGCAGATGCAAGGGAAGTTCCGCATCTGCGAGAACGCAGATGCGAAGGAGACAACGCAGAAGCAGAAGGGACCTGGCTTGGGGAGGGGGGATCTGCAAAAGTGGCCTTTGTCTCGAAGAAGCGAGTCCGCAGAAGCGGCAGTTCTGCAGATGCGGAAGAGCTGACCATAGGAGAGTGTGAACTGCAAATGCCGGTATGTTGTCGCTTCCGCAATGCCACAGATGCGACTAAGTGTCCGAAGAAGCGGAAGTGCTGGACAAAACACTTAAATACAAGGGTTCACAATTTTGCTTCATTTTAAACATTTAAGCTCGGGCTTTGGCGATTTTTGAGAGCATTTTCGAGATATTTCTTGAGGTAAGTCTCCTGTACTCATCCTTGATCAATAATCTTGTTTCCCATTAGTTTTCCCAGCTAGATTGTGTGTGTTTAATGTGGAATTTGGGGATTTGAGTGGTGACTTGGTGTCAGATTTTGGTATGGGTGAATTCGATATCGAATAAGTGTTCATATTTTGTGACTTTTACGCGATTTTGAGACGTGGGCCCGGGGCGACTTTTTGGGGCGATTCTTTCAATTATTTGCTTAAGTCGCAACTTTATGATTTAAATTAGTTTCTTGTAGTTGTCTTCATGTTATGATATTACTTTTGGCTACATTTGGGCCATTCGGAGTCATAAATCGAGGGAAAGACATCATTATCGATTGATTTAGCAAATTTTGAGGTAAGTGACTTGTCTAACCTTATGTGGGAGAAATCCCCTTAGGATTTGGTACTGTTGTAACCATTTGTGATATGTGAGCGCCATGTACGCGAGGTGACAAGTGCGTACACGGGCTAGTTGTGGAAATCCCAGTTCTTGCTGAGTAGATGTCTTTTGAATTCCTTCACTGAGTTTCCTTAGCATGTGTAATTGTCATGTTTAGCCTAGTATCGCATGTCTACGTGTCTTAACCTTACTTGAAATTCGTGCAACATGCTTACTTGAATTACATGTTTCCTTGATTATTATACTCAGTTTTTAACTGTAGGATTCCTTGCCGTAAATTCGTGATTTCATAATTAATGAGTTGCATATTTACTTTGGGACTACGAGGCGATACCTCGGGAGATTCCCTTATCTTGCATATTTACTTTGGGACTATAAGGCGGTACCTCGCGAGATCCCTCTGTCTTGCATATTTACTTTGGGACTACGAGGCGGTACCTCGAGATATCCCCATGTCTTGCATATTTACTTTGGGACTACGAGGCGGTACCTTGGGAGATCCCATTGTTGAGAAGCATTTGAGTTACGACGCGATACCTCGGGAGCGCCCCTGTTGTTTATCTCTATTCGTTGTGCTGTTATTTTTTAAAACTTCTCGTCGTTTAAATTCTCATTCATTTCAAATATTATTATATCTGCTGCCTTGCTTATCTTTTAAACTAATTGGGCCTTGACCTAACCTCGTCACTACTCTACCGAGGTTAGGCTTGGCACTTATTGGGTACCGTTGTGATGTACTCATACTACACTTCTGCACATCTTTTTGTACAGATCCAGGTTCTTCTTACCAGGACAGATACCAGTGAGTTGGACCGCACTTGGAGACTTCAAGGTATCTCTTAGAAGCTTGTGACTTATTTCTATCGGGTTTTGGGAGTTGTATGATAATTGTATGATAAGTGTATCATAATTATATTTGAATTGTATCATATATATCAATGCCTAAAATATAATTGTATCATATTTGTATCACAATTGTATCTAACTTGTATCTGGTACATTAATACCCAAAATACTACCTGATATAATCCTAATAAATTAATATAAAATTATCCTACTTGTGATACAAATTGTGAAATTCGTCACGAACTCACAACTGCTCGTAACAATATACAATGAATATTCAATTATCATACATTTGTAATACAATTCCTACAACAATTAACTATAATACAATCGCGATACAATTTTAAAAATTTGTGATATAATTATGATCTTCATCTTCTTCAAGTTTCAATCACCCCTCTATACTAAAAATTTAATATAATCGTATGGTAATTGTATTAGTATTGCATCGAGTATTGTTTAGGGTATTAATGTATCATAAACAAGTCACATAAAATAAAGATTTTAGAAAGAAAAACAAGGTTCAAAGTTTAGCCGCAACTTGATTCTAGAGCAATATTCCGAATTTTGTTTGCGTTGTATCAATAAAAATAGAGATTTTGGTTGATTAGTTAGAAAGAGAGAATCTGGGATTGAAATCTTAGGAAAAGGAAAAGATTGGAAATTTGGTGTGGGGGAGAGGGGGGGGGGGGGATTATAAAAATAAAAGAGAGTTTTTGGGTGATTATTAAGAAAGAGAGAAAATAGAAACAAAATCTTGAATGCTGGGGAGTTATTGGAAATGAAGAGCGGGTGTCGCGTAATTGAGAGACTAAAATGAAGGGATCTTGAAATTTATTCTTTTTAATATTTTTGTATATAACTTGTAAATATAAATATACAAAGTAATTAATAAGGAACCTAACACTCTATTTGGACCATTGTTACCTATTATTTTATAATGTGTTGTATTGTATTGTATCGTTTTATGAATACAATGTTTGAATAGATTGTATTGTTTGTTGTTGTTAAATAACATTTTGATATTTGGTCTGACTGTATCGTACTGTGCTGTAACTGATAAATTTACAAAAATATCCCTAATTATTTTAAATATTTAATTTATCAAGAATTATGAATAAAAATAATTTAAGAAAATCCCTTTCTACTAATTCATCACCAATTATGTCTTATATATAAATTAAAAAATTAAATTTATGCAAATTCTATAGAAATTAGTGGAACATGTTAATAATATTAAAAATAAGTACACTATATTCATAATTAGATCATAAAACAATAAAACAAAAGAAAATGCTAACTACACTCCATTCAAAATTTAGATCATAAGTAATATTTTTTAACAACATGACATATAATCACTAACTTAAAGATATAATATTTTTAAATCACTTTTTTTGGACATTTGAGACTATATTTTTTGTTAACTAATTAATTGGGAATCCAATGTTAAGGATTTTTGTTTGTAAATCTCAATAGTTTATAATTTTTCTTGGAGTAGTGTTTAACAACATTGTACCCTATAAAAAATTAATTATATTACTTAGTTATATATATATATATATATATATATATTACTTGGTGAATCACATTAGCAAATCATACTGATCATCAAGTACTTATGTTATATTAATAAGAATCCCCAAAAGAATCATACATAATTTCAGCGTAATAGGAGGTTAATTACTCAAACAACTAGATTTAATTGCAATACAATAGGAGAATTAAACCGATAGTAACTAACAAAAACAAAATAAGAGAAGAAGTACATGTAACTTGAAAACAAGAGCAAAAACCTGAAGAAAAAAATTAACTATTTTTAGAATAATAAAAAAACGAACGAAGAAGTTGGCAGAACAAAGATAAATAATAACACTTTGCATACTTGGAAACAACCAATATTATACTCTAGTTGGAGATAAAGTAATTAGAATTGGAATTAAAAATCAATGTAGAAGAAAGAATGGCACAAAAGGAAGGCAAAATCTATACCTAACGTTGGAGTTGAAAGTGGCAGAAGGAAAAAAAGAGACGACGACGTAGGTTAGGTTGGAGTTAAAATGAAAGAAGGTAAAAAATAATATAGAATTATAAAGTAATACGTTAGGGCATAATTGGAAAGAAAAGTAGGAAACAATCCCACCACACTAAATCGATTGTTTCAAAAAAGTCAGAACAATGAATTTAATAATACAATACAACCGATTTTAACTAAACAATCAAAACAAATATTATTTTGGGATAACTATACAATAAGACACAATGATTAACATCCATCCAAACAAGCTGTAAATAATAAGGAACCTAAATAGGCAGATTTGGGACTCGCCTCAGGGCGGAGCACTCGTAAGACGCCCTTGAGATTATGTGTGGGGCTTAGTTCTGTGAGACTTACGCTTCGGTCGTCGGGCTTACGCCACGGACACGCCCAACATCCACAGTACTGGACTCGCCTAATAGAACTTTATGCAATTGTGTGTAACTAACCTTGTAAATCCTCAAATTTTCTTAATAAATCTTGACTATTCAAAATTACACTTTTTTAATTAAGTTGAGGTATTTTATGTCATAATTAAAATAAAAATTTTGCACGTTATACACTAAAACTGCGATGATAGTAAATTTTAAATAAATCTTTCATTTAAAAATTAATTATATATTAACTTTTGTTATGTCTTTATTATATAATAATCCATAAAAAAAATTTATAATTATTTTTCTAAATTTTTCTTTTTTTCACGTTTACGAGATACAACTATTATTAATTTAATTGCTCAGTATTAACTAGTAACTATTTACAAATAATTAGTTATTAGGATATTGTATGGTGAATTATGTGTCGCTTTATTAACTTGTTGAAACTTAAAAATAAATTATACTAGAGAATCATATTTAAATTATGAATTATATTTTTATATAAAGTATCTTTCAAATAGAAGGCATATTAAATAACAAGAGTATTTTAAAAAAAATATCAAATTATAGTAAAAAAAATTTTTCAAGATTCATTACTCCTTAAAAGATACATATAAGATTTCGTATGAATACATTACTTTTGATGTTTGAGTTGTAACGATATTGCAGCCAATTTACATATTGTAATATATGTCATATTTTTCGTATTATTCATAGTTAAATTATAATTCCTAAATTTGAATAGATTATTTTTTATATATCTGTGATTTTAATATAATTTTTATAATTATTTTTTATGTTATACTATCTTAAAATTCTTAAAATTAATAAAATTTAAAGAGACGGGGAACTTACGCCTCATGTGGGCTTATGCCTAACCCCGTCGGAGGTAAAAATATGAGGCACACTTGTCAAAACAAGGGGCTATTTGCATCCATATCCATTTTCCGTGTCACGTTTTAACTTATATCCGCTTTGTAAAAAAAATTATATCCGTACCCGCTTTTGCACATAATTTCAGCATGCGGGGCTGAAGTAGCAAAGGCAATCACGCAAAACTTCAGCTTTCTAGTAAACGACTTGCGAACTTCAGATCTAGAGTTGAAGTTGTTATCTTGTAACCGGGGAACTTCAGCATACGGGACTGAAGTTCTCCAGTTATAAAAATAAAAACTTCAGCATACGGGGCTGAAGTTCCCCAATTACACCGGGAGAGCTGAAGTTCTGTCTTTGTAATTGGGGAACTTCAGCATACGGGGCTGAAGTTCCCCAATTATAAAGATAAAACTTCAGCATACGGGGCTGAAGTTCTCCACTTATAAAGATAAAACTTCAGCTCTAGATTAAATGGGGCGATCAAACAGGGTAACCCGCACAATTTTACCAAAACAAGTGCAGGTCTTTCACGAAACCGCCACTGCCTTACATTTATTAAAATAAAACACGTCTATCATACAATCTGTGTGCGCACATTCCAGAATCCAGATTCAATACAACATTCTCTCAAGTCGGTTGAAGAGCGTCTCTTTTTCCGATCAGAAAAAATGGCACTGAATCCTCAACTATTTCCAAACGGAATGCCCGTCCCTTTCCTCA
This sequence comes from Nicotiana paniculata, assembly GCA_005239505.1. Classification (NCBI taxonomy): domain Eukaryota; kingdom Viridiplantae; phylum Streptophyta; class Magnoliopsida; order Solanales; family Solanaceae; genus Nicotiana; species Nicotiana paniculata. Next base: position 32,694 of record MDKI01086642.1, on the reverse strand, counting down.
ATGAATTGTTTGTCCTTTCTAGAGATGGTGTTGAGTTTGAGATCGATAAAATCCCTGGGTAATCCACCTAACTGTTATTTCTCTCTTTTTATTTAGTTATCTCTGAAAGAATTAGGGTCGAAATTGAGTAAATTCGATATTCTGTGATTAGATGAAAGACAACAGTTTATAGATTCTATCTTTCTATTGTTTCTTTAGATCTGTATATAGTGCATCATTAATTTTTACCATTTTCATTTCGTTATTATTTGAACTTCCATCTCCTTAATGGGTTTCTTTCTGTTGAATATGATTGTTTTTTTCTGATTCTGATTTCTGCTTTAGCTATTACTAATAAATGTTAGCACCTGAGGGCGTGTAGCCTAGTGATCAATGAAATTGGTGAGAACCTTGAGGTTTCATGTTCAAATCCTAGCGGAGGCAAAAAAATACTAGGTGATTTCTTTCCATTTATTCAAGCCTTGTTGGATAGAGTTACGTGGTACCTGTTGCTGGTGGGAGGTGGCAGGTATACCGTGGATAGAGTTACTTGGTACCTATTGCTGGGGGAAGGAGTTCACTTGAGTCTCCTTCATCGAAAAATTATAATGCACAACACGGCAAAACGAGTTTTTTTGGTTATATAAACCGTTCAATTCCCTTGACTTAATAGAAGATTCTAGTTTAGTGGCAAAGGGAATTCAAAAATTGCCTTAGATTATAGGTCACCTCTCCAAAATCCGAGGTGGAAATTATACCTGGATGTTTATGAGAACTTTTAGATTATACCCTTTGGATATCGCCTTTTCTTATCTTCTTAGATTTAGGTTCTCCAATATGTTACAATTGCAGTAGTTGGTGTTCCTAATGCATTAGGAGGTTTGCCTGCATTTCTGTACCATGGACACAAAGAGGGTGTTGAAAAAGCCGCATCAGTAGTAGTAGCTGCAACAATAGGAACTGCACTTGTCAACTTTTGCATGCTATACTACTACTACTACCATTTATTTCTACCTATCAAAAAACTATCCACCATTTGTTTCTATTTAATATGGTTATTGGGACGAACTTGCTTGGGCTGCAATATGAACTGCTCAACATTTGAGTACATATGGCTGTATGATTTTGGGCTTGCTAAGATATATTCACATGGATACTTTAAAACAATTAAATGTCTTAACACAGGCTTGGACATTTGATCAGTTGATAGGTTAGTGCATAAGGAAATTATTTATACCATGGTAATTAGAAATTGCACAAGGAACTTATTTATCACTTATGTGGATATATGGTATAGAGGAATAAGATAGTTATTGCATTTGGCTGTTGAGTTTGCATGGGATGCCTGCATTTGCTTTATTTTGTGTTTAGTTCTACCTTTCTTTGAACACATAATTCTTGCATTGCCCTCACTCTCTTTCTTTCTCCTTTTCTTTAGTTTCTTTTAGTTCAGCACTTTGTGTTGATGAATCTGTTTGCTAACAGTGCAGGAAAAATAAAAACAAGAGGAACGATTTACTTGTCGAATATTCGGATGGTCTTTGTTGCAAACAAGCCTGTGGATTTCATTGCTTTTGACATGCCCTTGGTATGTTACACTTATATGTCCTACGTGCCAGCAGGGTCATATGTTGGATTCCGGTTCCTTGTCTGAGAAGATTTTTTCTCGTGGATCAGAGAAGGAAGACACACAAACTTCCTTTTGCTGCTCTTACTAGAATATCAAGAAGTTATTATCAAAACCAAAGTAAAGGGGAAATATTTGCTTAATCAAAGTAAAGGGATAACTTGTTCATCTCTGACTCCATTGATAGTTTACCTAAAAATTAAAAATGTGTGACCTTGTATAGCAATCCGTGAAAATCATATGCAACCGGAACAAGAAATGCATAATGTGCAATTTAAGATATGGTGGTTTCAAGGTAAAAAAGAAAGACAATATTCTTAAGAGACAAAGTTGCTTTACCTGCGTGTGTGCCACTTGCATTGCTGCAGGTGGCAGGGCATTAAACATTTGAATTTTGCATTTTCCGTAGCCCCGACATCTGTACTATACCTAGAAATCTGTTATCTGGTTGCTGCTAGCTTCATATAGCATACTATTTCTTGTGTTTATCACCTTAGATTCGGCTGTCTAGTGTTGGTCATTCTTGCTGCTGTGCCTCTTTTCGTTGTTGGGATAAAGTTGCTTCTGTGGTTTCTGGTACTTATGTGCTGTTGCTTCATGGCCCAAAATTTTCCTAGTGTTATAGTTTGCTGAATTCTGTTTTTTTATTTTTTTGCTTTCTCTTCTGTTAATCTTTTTACTCTTTGTTCTGTAAAAATTCCTGGATAATACAAGCTACTTTTGCTTGACCAACTTTAACTTCATACTGCAGCTCTTTATTCATGATGAAAAATTTAATCAACCAGTATTCCACTGCAACAACATTTCCGGACATGTTGATCCGGTAAGTTGAATAGATAAATTCAGATATATTTGGATTATGTGCACTACTTTAGATGATTGATTCTGGCCAATTTCAGGTTGTTCCAGATAATGAAAACAGGGCTTTGTACTCCACACATTCATTCAAGATTTTGTTCAAGGAAGGTGGTTGTGGGACTTTCGTGCCATTATTTTTCAATTTAATCGCCTCCGTGAGACGATCTCAGCAACATCCCAGTGCAGAGCCACGGGTGGATCCTCTCCAAGCTGCACAAACTCCAGTTGATGAGATGATGAGACATGCGTATGTCACCTTGCTTGTACCTTTTACAATAAAAATTGTTAAAGATCCTTTTTCTCAATATGCTAGCTGGTGTGCTGAATACTTATTATGTTTGTCAATTTTGCAGTTATGTTGACCCCAATGATCCAACCAAAATCTACTTGCAGCAGCCTAATTCAGAGTCTCAACTCAGGCGTCGATCATACCAGTCACAACCTGCTTAAAACTCGATATACCTCTTTGTTTAAAGTTACCTGAATATCGTGTTTTCTGAGATACTTCTTTTTGGTTGATTGCATCAATTCTATATATAAAGGAGACATGGAGCTTGCATGTAAAGCTGGTATATATTTCTTTCGAGTGTGCATGGATTATAGTCTATTTCATGGGTGTATCCACTACATTAATGAATTGTAATAGCCAATATCAGATACTGAAGCTAATGTTTATTACACGGGTGTGTGTATTGTAACATATATATGTGTGTTGTAGCGTATTAAGTTTTGCATTGGAAGTGCTGAATACCTAGTGCCTACCAAGGTAATAGGACATACTAATTCCTGTCTCATATACACACTACAGTACAGAGGGATTAGGGATATACTCCAAAATGAGTAAGAATAACAACCGAAAAGGAGTACAAATGGTACAGCACGTTTCTGAATAAAAGATATGTTACAAAACCTCTCAATACGAATCACCATTTGTCTTTCTCGCCAAAAAGGAAAAACATTTCCATCTAGGATACAAATGAACGAGGCCTAGTAGTTAAATTTGCTTTAGAACTTTTTCAGCTGCAGCTACTGTCTTTTGAATATCCTCTGAAGTGTGTGCTAAGCTAGTAAATCCAGCCTCAAACTGTGATGGTGCAAAATATATACCTTCCTCCAGCATTCCCCTATAGAATCTGCCAAATTTTTCTGTATCACTCTTCTTTGCGTCCGAAAAGTTATTGACAGGACCCTCCGCGAAAAAGAAGCCAAACATCCCCCTTATGTACCCGCCACACATTGCATGCCCGGTCTTCTTTCCAGCACCCAAGATTCCCTGTGTAAGTTCACCGGTGATCTTGTCCAAGTATTCGTATGTACCCGGTCCCTGTAATCGCTTCAGCGTGTGAATTCCAGCAGTCATGGCCAATGGATTTCCACTTAGGGTCCCGGCTTGATACATCGGTCCAGCAGGTGCTACCATCTCCATAATATCCCGCCTTCCTCCGTATGCACCTACTGGCAAGCCACCGCCAATAATCTTCCCAAGTGTCGTCAAATCTGGAGTTATTCTAAAATACTCCTGAGCTCCACCATATGCCAACCTAAATCCAGTCATGACTTCGTCAAAAATAAGAAGCGCGTCATTTTCTTTGGTGATCTTGCGAATGGCAGCAAGAAAATCTAGATTAGGTTGAATGAAGCCAGCATTTCCAACAACAGGCTCAAGAATTATAGCAGCGACTTCGCCTTTGTGCTCCTCAAAGAGGCTCTCAACAGCAGAAATATCATTGTAAGGCGCTGTCAGTGTATCAGTAGTAGCTGCCTTTGGAACTCCAGGGGAGTCGGGAAGTCCTAGGGTGGCAACACCACTGCCTGCTTTAACAAGAAATGGATCAGCATGACCGTGGTAACAACCCTCGAATTTGATGATCTTAGGGCGGCCAGTGAAAGCACGAGCCAGCCTTAGTACCCCCATACATGCCTCTGTACCGGAGTTGACAAATCGAACCATTTCTATGCTTGGAACAGCTGAAATAACCATCTCGGCCAGAGTGTTTTCAAGGAGACATGGAGCACCAAAACTAGTTCCTTTCTTCATCGTTTCAGCCAATGCTGCTAACACCTGCAGGAAAAGGTCATACCAGGATTGTTGCGTAAAAACAACTGAAAAAGCAATACAAAATTTCACTCTCTTGTCTTCGTCCCTAGACCTTCCACAATCCACAACAACCAAGACCCTCCCCCCATACAGTGCTAAGACATTCACAAGACTCTCTTTCAACCACGTTTCTCATTGTACAACGCAATAAGACAGAGGGCGTGGAAGATTTTGAGGCGTCTTGCAATAGTTATTAAAGCTGAGCTCAAGAGAATCCAGTTGACATATCGGTCTTCTTCCTTCTCATAAAGGAGGAGAAACAAATGGAGGAAGCATTTAGACAATTACCACCTAGGTATACCATGTTCTACTTGAGTCTTCACTTTATCATGAGAACTGTCTATGACATGAAATTGAACTTCACATAGCGACTTCCATTTAATAAATGAACAAAAGAAAAAACTTAAACCATATGTTCTTGGTAATCGTAAAATTCATCTAAGGCCAAATAATTCCAGGACAAGGGTTCTATTTAAAAAAACTTCTCTAACGTAATGGGAGCCAAAAAGAAAAAAAGAAACAGCTTTAAGATTGTGTTTCTGAAACATGTTACCAAATATAAAGCATGCAGATCAGTTATGAGCCAGGCCAAAGAAATGCATAGTGAGTGAAATTTCAAGCTGAACATAGAGTTAAAAACAGAAAATTGAACCTCATCATCTGCATGACCGATTATAGCTGGACCCCATGATCCGACATAGTCAATGTACTCGTTACCATCTATGTCTCGCATACGAGAGCCCTTCACAGAGTCAATAATGATAGGTTGTCCGCCAACTGACTTGAAAGCGCGAACTGGGGAATTTACACCTCCTGGCATCAACTCCTACCAACAGTGAAACACAAGATTAAAATCTATTGAAGTGTGTGATCATCTCATCTAAAAGCTTAAGTTGTCAAAGCACACTTTTATTTACTAAATTATCTCTTCAACACGACCCCTCACGTGCAGGCTTCATTCATTTTTTTCATTGTCCAAGCACGTGGAAATTCATTTTAATGGTGACGGTGAGACTCGAACCAAGACCAGGACCTTTGCCTGCTCTGATACCATATTGAAGTGTGTGTCCGTCTCATCTAAAAGCTTAAGCTGTTAGAGAGCACACTTTTATTTACTTAATTATCTCTTCAACAAAATCAATGGACTTGTAGGGACTTGAAATCAATAAAACTGAACCGGAATCTTGTCTGCTTCCATTCTTTCGAATATTATGCAGCTAGAAGTTGAAAAATGTAGAAAGTTGAGCACAACACAAAAAGAATAGCACGAATCAAATGCATCTGTAGATAGACGGTTTACACCATATAACTGAACACTTATTTTAACTTGTATTGTCAGCACCTCCTTGTGATGCAAAAAACCATAGAAAACTAGTTGAAAGTGCAATTCCTTTTTCAAACAAAGGACAAGATGTTGTACAATTTGTTCTTTCTCATGAGCATTTTTACAACCATTCTCCCATCTAGAAAATGCGATAAGTTTTAGCATCTTTCCCTTATAGGTTCCAATCTCAATAAGTTACATCAGAAGATACGTTAAAAATATAAGAATATGTACAGGGAAAAGAAACCAACTAAAGCAAAGACACACATTTTGCTACATTATCAGATTACTCAGTATATCTGCTCTTTGTAGTCAAACACCTACAATTTTCAAGGAACTTAAACTATGTAATAAATTATACCTTTTCAGCACAACTACACCCCTAAAACATACTCAAGATTCTCATAGAGACAAATACAGATCGCAATTCAGTTACAATAACTTATATGGCAGGATAACCAGATTGTATATCAGCAGGGGCGGAGCTAAGTTGAGGAAACGGGGTTTAATTGAATCCATCGGGCTGTAAAATTACACTGTGTAGGTAGGGAAAAAACAACTTTTTTACTTATTGCTATTATATTAAACCCTTCAAGCCAACATTTTTACTAACAATATTAACATAAAAGATTGAATCTTGAAGCAACCCAAGTTCAAAAATAAAAAATAAACACTGAACAATAACCATAAAAAAAAAGAAGCCAAATTGTACCTTGGCTTTGCTAAAAGCTTCTTCAGACTTTTGAAGAGTGAAAGTTTTCTTCTTTTCATCAACTGATGCAGTCATTTTAATTGTTGAAGAAGATGGGGTGCATCGGCGGGGAGATGGAGAGAAAACCAATTTGGGTCTTTGACTTTGAGTCAATTTAGATGGCCATGAAATTCCTACACCATTTACAGCAGCCATTTTTACCAACTGTGTGTCTCTCTCTCTCTTTTGAGTTTTCTTGAGTTGGTGCAGCAATGGCTTTTTGTTCTGAATTATTTGGCTTTTAAAATGGCTTTGTCTTGACTTCTGATGAAGATAAGGAAAAGTAGATAGAGAAATCTTAAAGAAAACAAAAAGTGACAAAATTACTAAGATGTCGGAAAATTGGGCTTGGCCCATGGTTCAAACATTTCTTTCTGGAAAATTTACATAAATATCAACCTTTTAAGAAATATTTTACCTCCCTTCCCCTCATAGCACAAATAGGAAGATTTCAGGCAGTTATTTAACTTTTGTACCATTTAATTTTTTTTACAAGAATAGATTAACGAGGCATAATTTGTTCAAAGTTATGTTGGGCTGGCGCGTAACTTTGAACTAAATTAGGTGTAAAAATAGCACCGGCTAGTCAGTTTTCGTACTGGTCATTCAAAAATAGCCACCATTTACCAAGTCATTAAAAAATAACCATTATTTTGCAGCAACAGAGACCGGTCCAGCATAATATACTGGAGTTCAGTGCACCCGTGTATGAACTTCCAGCATATTATATTGGACCGATATACTTTACTGGAACTCCAATATATTATGCTAGTAAGATATTGAAAATAATTGACAAATACGGTTTGTTAACCTTTTTGGGTCCTCCGTCAAATTTTCAAGTTGATGGTGATGGAAAAAGAGCAGGTTATATATAAAGCAGATGGGCGTTACTAGGATCAACTATTTACTAAACACGTATGCAAACAAGTTAATCACATAAATATTTCTAATTTATATTTTGGTAATTTTAGAGTTCATTCACAAAGCATTTCCATCCCCAAATTACAAAAATCAAACTCCATTTGTTAAAGTAAATAAAAATCAAGCCTTTTAACAGAATCTCAAAAGCTGGAGGCAATTATGTGAAGTGCTTGAATGTTGAATGTCCATAACTTAAGAATTATTTTAAAAGAAAGTATCCTCTTTAGATGGTCTTCCTTCTCCGTAAAGCACATTCTACCAGTAGTATTACCCTTTAGATGAAATCACAAGTATTGCCCTGCAATAGTCAAGCATAAACTAATAAGTCATATCAAAATCCATATTTTGGCATCATACCATTTGCTGATAAAGTTTATCAATTTACAGATCAATACTCTAAAATGAAGATAAAGCAGCAAGAAAAAAAAAATATTTAATTTGATATGCATGAAATAAGATCTAGTTACATAGAAGTGTCAAGAATGAACCAACTTTTGATAAAATGACTTAAAACGAATTAAATCTAAAACTGAACAATGATGGAGAATGTTAGCAATTTGGTGTTGATAAATTAAGATGAATCAACAGTTTGAAAGTGCAACTGTTGCTGGAGAAATAAAGCTCCATACAGGGCTCTTAAAGGACAGGATAAATGTAAAAAGTATCACAAGAAAGCTTAATAACCATATGCTCTTCTTGCTATTTTGGACAAAGAGTTGCTTCAGTAAAAAAAAAACAAAAAGATGAAAGATTCAAACAGGTTAAACATCGACTGATGAGGCTACTAATTGTTATGTTTTGAGTTGTCTACTTCCTCTCCTAGGAATAAAAGAAAAGAATGGTACACAACATAAGAGAGATACACATATAAAGACTTCAGAAAATGCACTATAAAGATCAATGCACTTTTTTACTTCAAAGAAATGATATGAGATTTCTCAAATAACATCAACTTGTTCTTATTTTAGTTAAAGTGAAACCAAAATTTAAAATTCACAAATAAGAGATAGTATCTCAATACGACCAGTAAGTGAAGGAAGAAAACAAGTCATAATTTTAATTATCTCTATTCGATTGATCCTCAAAACATGTACGTATAAGCCAAAAAGTCGAAAGTGAGCTGCAGCAGAGACTTTCTCTACCTGCAAATATTACACAAACATCACCATGAAGGTATGTTGCTAAAATGTAATGACTGACTACAAAATTGGACAGATAAAGCAGAAACTATAGGAGCGTCTGGCCAACGTGGATGCAAATAGATTAGACTGTCTTGACCTTGTAATCTCACTGCTAGCTAGATTATTATGTTATTTTTAAAAGAAAAAAGAAAAATCAAGAAATATAGGTAAGAATATCATTTTTATTCTCTTAATGCAAAAGCTTGCAATCTCAAACACCAGTTGTTGATGTAACTTTAAACATAATACATTTGATTTATATAAGTAAATGATAGAAAATAAAAAAGAAAAGTTACGAAGCTTCAACATTAATGAAAACAAAAAGGGAAAAATCAAATAAAATGGAATAGACAATGAAATAGCACCAGATTGACTCTATCAAATTTGTTGAGAGTGATTCAATATTAGGTAAGATACTTGCCAATCCTTCTTTTATTTTCTCAAGGAATATTTAGTGAATTATTAAATCTTTAGCGTATAAATGGCTAAAGATGCTCAAAAATGGTTCCGAACTGCATTTTCAAATCAGATCATTCTCTAGATGATGTTATAATAAGTTTTTTCTTATTGAATCATTGTAATCACACCAAAATAGATAAAAGATTTCTTTGAAAACTCCATGTGATCTCGAAACAATTAATGCACTAGTTATCTCTCTTGCAATTCTTTTTAAAAAATAAGGGATCTCTTTTTGCTATTCTGCCTTTTTCATCAGGGAAAGAAAGTTAAAATTTCCCCCAAGCAGAATGTTGAAAACAATGGAGGACCTGAGAATGAAAAAATGGAATGACGGTTCAATTGAGCTTGCCTTACCTTCGCTGCTTCGGGTTAAAATTACAGAACTAAAACTATCTGCTAAAGACCAAAGAAATTTTTTTTTGAGGTTAAACAAGAGAAAGTTAAAATGACAAAATCAGTCAATACTCAATAGTTGCTTTCAATTAAGTTAATTTTACTTTCACACGAGAGAAATAAAAGGGAAACCAACGTATTGCTGCAAGAACACGACAAGGGCTACCTTCAGGTTGCACCGCACCAATAGATGTATCGAGATCAAAACTAAATCCATTATAATTTTTCTTTGAATCATTAGGGAAGTACAACATAAAAACTTTTATACTTTTTACCCAGGCTAAACTACTAATGCTAATTGATACATTGATTCTTACATCGATGCAGAATATATATTTGTTACTTAAGCACTTTGGCCATTTCACTAAGGGAATCTCCTGTTGTACTGTATAATTTCTTGTAGTCCTTTTCTCATAATTGTACAGCATAGCTCAATACTCATTTGCCTAAAATTTGATGCAACTATAATACATAGAACTTCTTTTCTGCTTAGTCATCCTGTGAGCTAATTTTGAACTCAAGTGTTATGATTGACGGATGAATATTCTCGTTCGACTTCGAAAGAATGCTATGAAGAATATATACTCATTTTTAATAAATCTACCTTTAGTGAGAATGTTAAGAAATAAATCTTGAAAAACGCTTTTATTCACACAAACAAAGCAAAAACACTCAGAAGTGAAGTAACTTGAATATGATTAATTGCAGAAGACGTAGAGAAATGAAACTCACAAAATATGAAAGCTGCTAATGAAGTAGCCATAGCCACCAAGATCAAAACAGTTATAAAATTTGTAAACTACGATATAAGACAAGAAGTCCGAAGGGATTCAAAGACTTACTTGACTTAGTAAAGTTCTCCTCATCCTGCCTGCACAACCCCACAGAACATTACCTGCAAATTTCAACAAATAATATCAAGAGCAAAATGTATATATATTTGCAGTCCACAAACAGACATCTATGGCATACAATGAAAAAGAATTAACAAAAAAATTCTAAACAAAATCTTAAATAACCAATGTCCAAAATTATAACACCTATGATACCCTCAGTGGCTAAAATCGTATGGTGCATCCAAATTTTCAGAACCAGTCTAATGGTGAACTTGTGTCCATATACTTGCCGCCGATAATCAATATTAATTATGTGATAAGTAGCTTTTTCAAGTTAGCCGTTTTACCTCGACATTTCTGAGTTCGCTACTCCTCTTCTGCAATTGTTGGCTCCTCTAAGTCCTTTTTACACTGTAATCCGCTTGCATTTTCAACCCCCTTTGGAAATACGGTCAATAACTAAAAAAAAATTATAAGTAGCAAAGAACCAATCTTCTAACAATAAGCTTAATCTTACAAATTTTTCCACAGAAGTTTCGATGTTGAGTAATTAATTAGTTCCAAAAGCCGAAAAGACATCAACGCGCAATCAAAAACAATACACAATTACATGCACTAGCTATCTAATTTCAAAGATGCATGAGCAAATCAGAAAAAAATTACTGACATGCATCTAAAATATCTATCAAGAAACTATGAAGAAAAGTAAGAAATTAAAATTGAAGTAAAAAAGCACAAACTTTCAAAGGAATCCAAAAGAGATGGGTAAAAGTCAGTGCAAGAAAGGAAGAAAAGGGAAAAACTTGCTAGAAATAAAAAATAAAATTTTGAAACCATAAATGGGCTGGAATATGCAGGAGATGGATACCCAAAAAGTTGGAAGAAACAGAGAAATACAGGAGAGAGGTGTGGAAGATCATAGGGAGCTGGATGAAATATAGAAGAAAAGGCTTTACAGTGTACACGTGTCCTTAATGGACAAAGAGAATTACTACTAATTTACTCATCAAGCAGCTTATATTTACTGGAATGCCCTTCGTCGTCCAAGGGGAGTTTCACTTATTATATATGGTAAAATAATTGCAATTTTAAATCTCAAAAGGCAAGAAAAATAAAATTTATATAACGCTGCTATTATTAAATTTTAGCTCTACACCACCAATTTTATTAAGTCGCGATTATGCTCATAATGTTTTCTATGAACTGAATATCATCAGACGGACTATCCATGTAAATCTTTGTGTTTATTTGTTGAAGTGTTGCAGAACACATTGTCCCCGACCACATTAGATATATCCAGGTTCCTTAGAACTAGTAGCAGTGCTCATTGTGGCGTTCTCAGAACTAGATTTGATATAACTTGTATGTTTTAAATACCTCGATTCATATGAACGGTTCTTGTGGTGATGTGTTCTGTGCCGTGAAGGTGTTTGATAAAATGTCTGTGAGGAACTTAGTGTCCTGGAATTCTATGTTGGGTGGATATGAGAAATGTGGGTATGTAAGGTGTTTGATTTAATGCTCGACAAAGATGTGTGAGAGTTGTCCACGAAGAAAAAGTTTGCTTTATCATTTCTTTAATGTTCTCCAGAGCGAGTCTTGTTGTGTCTGCCCAATATAGCCTACAATTCTAGACGTTGTGTTGACACCACTAATTCATTTATGTCCTTTTTGGGCTGGCTGGATAATGTCAGGGTCAGGCGGAAAGGCTTGTTAATAAATTTGAAACAATAAATTAGACTTCTAAATGCTCTAATCATTGTGAAATGACTGTCTCGCCGACCACTTGGCCCTTTTCCTACACTATTGGTATCTCTAATGCCATACATCTCTCGTTTGCGAGAGATATTCATAACTCGCTGCTTCAGTAATTGAATCTCCTTGCTAACGTTGTAAAATTTGGTCTCTTTCCTACAGATACAAGCGCAAGTCTTAAGACGACTACCATATCTATCATTCAAGCTGTAAGTCTCCTATATAGAGACAACGTCATTAGCAACGGAGTTGATTTCAAATATCCAATGTTGTACTGATCTTCAACTTACTTCATTTGCAGTTTTTCATTAACCATCTTCAGGAGTTGTGGTTTTGTCACGACTCGGAAATTCCTCCCTCGGGACCGTGATGTCGTATAACATTTCACTTGCTAGGCAAGCCAACGTTAGAACCGTTTATCCATTTCTAACATTTCAAATTAAATAATAATAATAATAAAAAAATCGAAATAACTGAAATAAATTATGAAGTAAAGTGCGAAAAAATATAACAACTAAAATATCTAAACAACCCAAATCTGGTGTCACAAGTGCATGAGCTTCTAGAAGTTCTACAAATAGAGTCTGAAATAAATACAACTATTTCGAATGAAGTGAACAGTAAAAGGGGAAAGAGGAAGGGGAATTCAAGGTCTGCGGACGTCAATAGATCTACCTCAAGTCTCCGAAAGATAATCCGAGCTAGTGCATCTCATGTATAGCTGGGATCGGTACCAAAATCTGCACAAGAAGTGCAGAGTGTAGTATGAGTACAACCGACCTCATGTACTCTGTAAGTGTCGAGCCTAACCTCGACGAAGTAGTGACTAGGCGGTTCACTTACAATATAATTTGTACGCCATATAAAATAATGACAGGAAAGGGAATACGAGAACGAAATAAGGCAATTAACTTAAGAAATGACTCAATCCTCAAAGAAAACCAGTAAATGCCAGAATACCAATCCTTAGAGCCATATGAAAGTACCGAAGCCGACACAACACAATAAGGAATATAAACACCTAAACTGTTGCGGCGCAACCCGATTCCATTGTACAACACTATCCTCCCTTATTCCACCATATAAATATCAATAATATTAAATAAATATATGTTGCAGCGCGCAACCCAATCCCACCATATAATCAGAATCGTTATCGTAATTCCGACCTCAATTCGAGGTCTAAATTCCAATTTACAATATTCCTAATTCTACCCAAATCCCCAATTTCTACCATGGAAATCCTAGAGACAAGTGAGGCTTGCTCAGTTTGTAAAAGCACCTCTACCCACGACCGTTAGGTTCTGGTTTCGAGTCACGCTGGAGGTGAAGTGTGGAAAAACTGTAGATCCTCCTAATTTGGGAGGGTGTTTAATAAAATAATCCTAGATTTAAGGTTGAAATATGAAATATAGTGGGTAATTAAAATAAAGTAGGTTAGAGTCATTTACCAATGAATGGAGGAAGGAAAGCTCTTAGAAAAAATGCCTATAGGGTGTTTAGGGTTGAAAATTTGAAAGAATGAGGTAAAATCCCGTCTATCTCAGCTTTTGACCAGGCGTAAATGCCGCAATCGCGACTTGGGATTCGTAATTGCGAACCCCGAAAATGCGAAACAAACTTCGCAAATGCGAAGAATCTCCATCTCTGCTATCATTGCATCTGCGATGATTTTGTTCGCAAATGCGAACATTGGCCCTCCGCAAATGTGACCTTTGATAGAAAATGTGATCCTTTGTTGATACAATCATTCTTTGCAAATGCGAGAAAGTGGTTTGCAAATTTGAACCAGACAGATATTTGAAAGTTCGCAAATGCGAACATTGACCTCGCAATTACGAGATCAGAGGCTACACCAGAACCAGATTTTCACCAGCTATATTTCTTAAGTCCAAACCACTCAGAAGCCAATCTGAAACTCACCTGAGTCCTCAGGGATCCAAACCAAACATGCACACAAGTCCAAAAATATCATACGAACTCCATCGCGCGATCAAAATACCAAATAACACCTAGGACTACGAATCGGACTCCAAAACGAATGAATTTTCCAAAGAAAGTGAAGAACTTTCGTTTTAAAAACTGGATGTATGAATCACGTCAAATCAATTTCGTTTTGCAAAAACTTTGCAGAAAAGTCATAAATATCGTAATGAACTTATACCAAGTTCCCGAACCAAAAATCTGGTCCCGGTAGAAACAAAGTCAAACTTCAATCAAATTTATTAATTCTTTAAACCTTTAAGCTTCTAATTTTCAATCAATTGCGATAATTTGAGCTAGGGACTTCCGAATTCGATTCCTGGCATACACCCAAGTCCCAAATTACGATTCGGATCCACCGAGACCGTCAAAACACTGACCCCGATCCGTTTGCTCAAAACATTGACCGAAGTCAACTAAAATGAGTTTTTAAGGCACGATTTCACATTTTCGTCAATTTTTCACATAAAAACCTTTTGAACAAGATATAGAGTACGCACACAAATTGGGAAGGTTAAACGGAGCTATTCGGGTTTCGAAACACAAAATTTAAGTTTAAAACTGTAATGACCTATCGTGTTATCACATTCTCCACCTCTAAAATAAACATGCGTCCTCGAACGGACATAGAAAAGTACCTGGACTGGTAAAAAGGTGTGGATATCTACCTTATATACGACTCGGACTCCCAGGTGGCTGCCTCGATCGACTGAACTTTCCACTGCACCCAAACTAAAGGATAACTCTTAGACCTCAATTGTTAGACCTGCCGGGATAGAATAACCACCGGCTCATCCTCATAAGTCAAATCTGTTGATACCCAATTTTTCCTCAAAATATTTTAAATTTGCATATATAGCTTCAAAATCATGTATCAATAGCAATTGATATTTTTTCACAATTTTCCTATATTTGTATTAATCTATCCAGCATTTTATTGCCAATAAATAATTATAAAATTACATTAATTATTTTTGGTCATATTAAGACCAAATTATTTCATAATTAGCTAAATTGGCACCTTTTGGCTATAATTGCAATAACTTTGCAATTATACCCCAATCATACGATTTTATACTATTTTTTTCAAAAATTAATCATTTGTATTTTTAAAATACTAAGTAATCATTTTTAATTATTTCCTACGCATGAAATTCATTTTTTATAATTAACGACTATTTTATAAATTGTTTAATTAATTTACATTGGGTATTTAACAAATATCCACTTTCATTTCATTTATAGCCTAATTAAACCAGACCCAAGTCTGATTAAAAACGGCACAAATACCCCAGGCCCAATACATTATCCTACCCGACCCGACCCCTTGTCTAATCTGGACCGTTAATCAATTTTAATCAAAGGTCCAAATCTCCCCTTTCCTTAATTAACCCTAGAGACTACCCCCCTTCCTCTCTCATTTGTCTCTTTCACTATGTCGTTACACGTCTCCCTCATCTATCAAACTCTCTTTGCTAAACCTAAGCTCTCATCGATCGTCGACTTGCCGGTAACTATGGTGGTCTCACCACCATCCCAGCCTTCATGGCTCCTTCCTACACCAGGTTATTGCTGCCTTGAGGTCCTCAAAGGAACCAGAAGGCGGTTCACTCACCTCCCATGATTTTCATGTCATTCTCAGGCCGTCCATGGTCGTCCGAGTAAGATCGTCCCATCTCCGGCTAGAACCTGTGGTTTCTAAGCCGATTCTCTCTCTCTCTCTCTCTCTCTCTCTCTCTCTTTGGGTTCTCTCTCTGAAACCCTAATTTTAACGCTTGATTTCTTAGATCCGCAATAGATTTGGATATATTCCGAGTTATTTTGCTTTTTTCCTTAAAAGATTTTCCGATTTCTCTAAAACGACTCTTCATCTTCAAACTAGGTTTTTTAACCCCTTTTCAAAATGGGTTTTCGTGCTGATTTTTAGTATTATTCTATGATTTTCACTATGTTTAAATGTTTATTGAAGTTTTCCCCCCTTTTGTCTGGCTTATTATGATAAAATCGTAAGTTTCTTAGTCTTAATCATGGGTTCTGAGTCTGTTCTTGCTTACTTGTTCATCTGATTTATTAGCATGTCTGTTATTTATGAATTCGTTCTGAGTTTTCAGTGATTTTACCCTATTTTGCTTATTAGGGTTTCTGATTCTTTACTTCTTCCGCCTATATCATGTTTATTCTGTCAATTCATACTATGCTCTATGTGAATCCCTAATTTTTTTATGATTTTATCCTGTTTGGCCTATTGGGGTTTCTGATTTTGCCTATTATGTGTTTATTCCTCTTGTTCTCATAAATCCGTGTTAATTTCTCCTAAATCAGTACAAGTTGGTATTTTTGAATCTTTGAATCTCTGTGATTGATCCTTCACTGATTTTTTGTGATATTCTCTACTGATTTTAACCTTTAAGATATTTTCTTACCTTAATCTATGGTCGAGAATGCTGTCAACTGATTCTTAAGTATTTTCCTTAATTAGAATATGCTGAACCTAGCCTCTATTACATGTTCTATACATATGCTATGCTGAAACTATTTCCTTATGTGTTATCTTCAGCCTTATATGATTTTCGTCCTTATTTATTATCTGCATATTATCGTTTGAGGCTAACTCCTTAATTAAATGGAGTACTTATACTGATTCGATTCTAATTGGTACATAGTTCCACAATTACTTCTTAACTATGATTCTTGCCTTATTTTCTACCTAGTCTTAAACTATATATACACTACTTTTTCATTCAAACGAAGACATTGCTCAAAACTCTCTCGTATACACAAATACTCTCTTTTGCTCTCCTTTTGGTTACTTGCTATTATCAGCCGGCTGCAAGCCAATGCTGATTATTCTACCCCTTTACTCTTCATTCTGTGTTTTCTATCTCCTATACTGGTATGTCCTAATTTTAGTTTAAGTTTCAAAAACAATATGTTTCTCTTAGTACTTCAATTCATCATGTTTCTAATATGTTTTTACCTATGGTTTTGCTGTGATGTCTGCACTTGACTTGCTTGCACTGTTGTTCACTTAGCATGTTATGTACTCCCCTCCCTTAGACTCATCATGCTTATGAAATCCTATCCCCCTTTTAGTATACCTCAATATGATTCTGCCTTACTTATGCTTCTCTAATTATTATCATGAACTTTTCTGTGGCAAAACAATTTGTACCTTATGTTATCCGATTCTGAGTAATCCTAAAGTTTATGCCATATCCTTGATCCCTGGATGCCCCCTAGCATATTGTTGATTCTGTACTTAAGTGTTCTTGGAACTATGTTCTTACCTATGTGCCTTATGTGTCCCCAATCCCCCATTACCCCTGTTTGGTGTTGTTGAACCTACCTTGGTTCTGTGTTCTTTGGCTGTGTATGAACCTGTTTTTTGTGCTATGTCTGGATTGTTTCTTGCTGCTCTACTTTCTTTTCAAAAACTGTTTTACTACATAACTCTGTAGTTCTTTACAAAATCTTTCAAACAAGTCTCTTTTCAAACTGTTTTCCTACTCAATCTTTTCAAAACTATGTCAAGAACTCTCACTCTCCTCTTAGATATTTAAGTTCTGCCCCTCTAATGTGTGACTGCTTAGGGATCCCTATGAGATCCCTCTGAACTCTGATGCATAAGAGTTGGCCCTTCCACACTGCACTTACTCAATAATGGTTATAAATCTGGGTGTGAGCACTGCCGGGGATCCCTTGAGGTCCTTAAGGAACCCTGACACACCCGGATATGAGAAAGGCTATGAAACATTTGGTCACTTGAGGTTCTGGAAGTCTGGGCTAGTTTTCAGGCTCTCTGTAGCTTAACTTCTTCTTTTCCTTTATCTATTTACGTAATTTATTCAGCTGGTCTGTAATATTTATTTGTAAATGAATATTGGGGATGGCTAGTGAAATAGGAGGGGATAGCCATATAATTTTATCAATGCCACTGGGTAGAAATCATGCCTTAAGCTTTACATTTCCTATATCTACATCAGAATCCATGCTTAGGATCAACATGTCAAACATGCATTAGATATCATGTGTTTAAGGCTTTTTTATGTTTACTGCTTTAACATACAACATACCTCAATTTATGTTTGTGCCTACCACTTAGAAATCCTGTTCCTTAGGCGATAAAATTAATACTCATGTGCATCCATGAATCATGTTTAACAACTTTGTAATTCTCTGTGCATTTTAGAAATCATTCTTTGGTAATCCTGTGCATCCTGAAATTATATCCTAGCCACCCTGCATTCACGTGTGCATACTAGATATCATTCTCTAGGATTTCGTTTACATTTACTTAACTACCCCTAGTTTAAACTGCTGATTCATGAAAAGGTATAAAATAACTTGGCATATGATTATCATGTCTGTTCTTAATAGAAATTGGCAACTATCTCTGCATTCTCAGATTTACATCACTTAGAACAACATGTTTTAGGTAAAACAACCTTTGAACTGTTTAATAATTCTGGGAGCCATTATGCACAACCCCATGCCTAAGCAAACCTTAGGTAATCAATCTCTTATAAATGAATATTGTTTTGATTGTGTTTGCTGCCTAAGGGCTAACAGGTTTTTTTTAAAACCAGTAGGCAAGCTGATTAGGTCCTTGCTATTGAGTTTACAAACAAGCTGCATACTTCTGTGCATTGATATTCACTTAAATATCCTGTCTTAGGATTATGTCTAATAAAACTGCCTCTTGTTTTGTGTTTGAGACGTGTTGTTTATGTGCAATATCTGTGGAGGTAAATCTGATCCATTTAAACTGCTTTTCCCGTATTTATTTGTAAAGTCCTACTTGTTCTTGCCTGTCGCCTAGAATTTTATCCTTTTAACCTTAGGGAATTTTGTCTAGAACTGCCTATTTTAGAGGTCCTAAATTCCTCCAGGGCCATTAAGAAGGGACGGGTAACAACACGCATAGAGGTCATTAAATAAACCCGCTTAATAAACGCTAAGGGATGGGAAAAGGGTAGACATGGATATGATATCCGGTGCGCTAATGCCACGAGTAGCCCCTCTTCTGAGGAGTGATTACCGGGCATTGTACTGATGTGATCCTATAGGATAAACAACCTAGGACCCCCCCCCCCCATCCCTTACACATGTGTGCATAGATTGTAAAACCTCCAGAACTTTGTATATGTGCTTAGACTTTAAATATTTTAAACTTAAGCACATATTTGTGCTTGGAGTGCAAATCTTCTCAAAACCTTCATCTATTTACCTATGTGTTTATTGTTTATATGCTATCTATTCACAAAGTTTGTTTGGGCCGGGAACCACAGTTGTGGACTTCGAGGGGTGCCTAATACCTTCCCCTTGAAGTAATTTCAAGCCCTTACCCTATCTCTGGTTATCTAATCTGTGTTTGTAAATAACCTTTAGTAGGTACCCTAACGCACCTTAACTCGTTAGGTGGAGACTCTTCAATTCCTTATCACTTTCCCAAAAGGAAACGAGTTATCCCAATAATGTCGAATACCCTGACCGATCCGAAAGGGGGGGAAAGAGGGGGGCACGACAAAATCATTGTCCAATTGGACTGAGCTGAAATCTAACACATGAGGCGGATCACTGTGATATTTTCGGAGAATGGACACATGGAACACCAACTGGACTATCGATAAACTGGGAGGCAATGCGAGCTTGTAGGCCACCCCTCCCACTCTCTGAAGAATCTCAAAGGGTCTGATATACCTAGGGCTTAATTTGCCCTTCTTTCCGAATCTCATCACACCCTTCATGGGTGAAACCTGGAGCAACACCCCCTCTCCGACCATGAATGCAACATCACGAACCCTACGGTCGTCATAACTCTTATACCTAGACTGAGCGGTGTGAAGTCGATCCTGAATAATCTTGACCTTATCCAAGGCATCCTATACCAAATCTGTACCCAATAATTGAGCCTCCCCCGGATCGAACCATACAACTAGCGACCAACACCGCCTCCCATATAATGCCTCATAGGGATCTATTTGAATGCTTGACTGGTATCTGTTGTTGTAGGCAAATTCCGCAAGTGGCAAGAGTTGGTCCCACGAACCCCGAAATCCATAACACAAGCGCAACCCACTATCTGAATAGTGTGCTTGGATTGTGCGTCCATCTAGGGATGAAATGCTATGCTAAACTCAACCTGCATTCCCAAATCACGTTGTACGGCTCTCCAGAACTGCGAGGTGAACTGCGTACCTCGATTAGAAATGATAGACACGAGCACACCATGAAGACGGACGATCTCACATATGTAGATCTCAGCTAACCGCTCTGAAGAATAGGTATCTGCTACTGGAATGAAATGTGCAGACTTGGTCAGCCTGTCCACAATGACCCATACCGCATCGAGCTTCTTCTAAGTTCGTGGGAGTCTAACAACAAAATCCATAGTGATACGCTCCCGCTTTCACTCAGGAATCTATAACTTCTGAAGTAAACCACCAGGCCTCCAATGCCCATACTTAACTTGCTGAAAATTTAGATACCGAGCTACATATGCAACTATATCCTTATTTATCCTTCTCCACCAATAATGTTGTTGCGAGTCTTAATATATCTTGGCGGCACACAGATGAATAGAATACCGGGAACTTTGGGCACTCTCAAGGATCAACTCACGAAGCTCATCCACATCGGGCATACAAATACAACCCTGCATCCTTAAAGCCCCATCATCTCCAACCATAACCTACTTGGAACCATTGTGGAACCGTGTCCTTAAGGATAAGCAAATGAAGATCATCATACTACCGCTCTCTGATGCGCTCATACAAGGAGAACCGAGTGACTGTGCAAGCTAGAATACGACCGGGATCTGACACATCTAACCTCATTAACTGATTGTCCAAAGCCTAAACATCTACATCAAACAACCTCTCACCAACTAGAATATACGCAAGGCTGACCATACTCAGTACCTTTCTACTCAAGTCATCGGCCACCACATTGGCCTTCCCTATGGTGATATAAAATGGTGATATCATAATCTTTCACCAGCTCCAACCACCTCCTCTGCCTCAAAGTGAGATCCTTTTGCTTGAACAAATACTATACACTCTGATGATCCGTGAATACCTCGCACAACACGCCGTAAAGATAGTGCCTCCAAATCTTCAGCGCATAAACAATGTATGCCAACTCTAAGTCATGAACATGGTAATTCTTCCATGAACCTTCAACTTCCGCGACGCATATGCAGTCACCCTGCCATCCTGCATCAATACTGCACCTAGACCAATACGAGATGCATCACAATACACCACGTAAGATCCTAAACCGATGGGAAATACCAACACCGGCGCCGCAGTCAAAGCAGTCTTGAGCTTCTGAAAGCTCAAATCACACACCTCCGACCATCTGAACGGGGCACCCTTCTGAGTCAATCTGGTAAGTGGGGATGATATAATTGAAAATCCCTCCACGAACCGGCGATAATAACCTACCAAACCTAGGAAGCTCCAGATCTCTGTAGCCGGAGTAGGTCTAGGCCAGTTCTGAACTGCCTCAATCTTCTTAGGATCCACCTTTATGCCCTTTGCCAATACAGTATGTCCCAAAAAGATGACGGAGTCTAACCAAAACTTACACTTTAACTTGGCGTATAATTGGCTATCTCTCAGAGTCTGAAGTACAATACGAAGATGTTGTTCATGCTCTTCTCGACTGCGGGAGTAGATCAAGATATAATCAATGAATACAATCACCTTGAACACTCACTTCATCAAATCCATGAATGTTACTGGGGCATTTGTCAACCCAAATGACATCACTAGGAACTCATAATGCCCATACCGAGTCTGAAAATACGTCTTAGGGATGTCTGATGCCCTACTCCTTAACTGATTGTAGCCAAACCTCAAATCAATCTTCGAAAACACTTTAGCACCTTGAAGATAATGAAATAAGTCATTAATCCTAGGCTACTGATATTTGTTCTTGATAGTGACTTTGTTCAACTACTGATAGTCTATACACATCCTCATCGACTCATCCTTCTTTTTCATGAACAACACGGGCTCACCCCAGGGCGAGACACTAGGTATAACGAAGCCCTTATCAAGAAAATCTTGCAACTGATCCTTCAACTTCGGCAAGCCCATGCGGTATGACATAATAGAAATGGGCTAACTGCCCGGAGCCAAATCAATACATAAATCAATATCCCTATCGGGTGACATCCCCGACAGGTCTGCAGGAAATACCTCTAGAAACTTACGAACAACTGGTACTAAATCCATGGATGGAACCTCCGCACTAGAATCACGGACATAGGCCAAATAGGCTAGACACCACTTCTCGACCATACGTTGAGCCTTCACATAAGAAATAACTCTGCTGGTAGAGTGGCCAGGAGTCCCCCTCCACTCTAATCGAGGCAACCCCGGCATGGCTAAGGTTACCGTCTTGGCGTGACCGTCCAATATAGCATGATAAGGGGACATCCAATCCATACCCAAGATTACATCAAAATCTACCATATCAAGAAGTAGAAGGTCTACTCTAGTCTTAAGACTCCCAATAGAAACCACACACGCGCGATAGACACAATCTACAATAATAGAATCTCCCACATACGTTGACACATACATAAGAACACTTAAAGAATCATGGAACATAACCAGATATGCGACATAATAGGATGACACATAGGAGTAAGTAGATCCCAGATTAAATAGAACTGAAGCATCTCTATGGAAAACGGGAACAATACTTGTGATGAAGGCGTTAGATAACTCGGCCTCAGGCTTAGATGGGAAAAAAAAACATCGGGGCTGGGCCCCATCACTCTGAATTACATCTCTGGGGCAGCCTCTAGCTGGATGGCCTCTCTACCTCTAACGGCCTGAACCCCACCGCTGGCTGTCTGACCCTTGCCCCTGGCTGGCTGAGTGGCCGGTGGAGCAACCGGTGCTGGAACCATGCACGAGAACTCTGATGTAGTACACTGCCCAATAACCTCAAACATGACCTCCTAATGTTCCCAAAACCACCACACTCAAAACACCCATCCTGCTATTGTGGATGCTAAAACTGAAGTTGATATGAATAGGCCAAAGAACCACGGTGATAGCTCTGAATTAGAGGCGCACTGATAGGAGCTGATGGTGCACTGTAGGCTGGCTACCCAGAATAAGGCACACAAAGACCACGACCCCCAGAAGCACTGTGAGATGCCTGAAGCACTGAATGAAATGGCGTGGGAGGATGGCCTCTACCAAAAGCACCCATGCCTCATGTCTCCTTGGCCATCTGAATCCTGAGAGTGTAATTGAGCCCATCAATAAATATCATCACTCACCCCTTCTCAATAGGAAGCAAGATAGTGGCATGGCGAGCTAAGTCTAGAAATCGAGTCTTGTAGTGGGTGACAATCATACCACCATGTTGAAGTCGCTCAAACTACTTGCGATACTCCTCTCTCGGGGTGACAAGGATGAATTTCTCCAAAAATAGCTATGAGAAATGATCCCACGTAAGTGCAGGTGGCCCAGCTGGTCTAGTCAACATATAATCCCTCCACCATCTTCGGGCAGAACCGGTCATCTTAAATGCAGCAAAATCAACCCCATTAGTCTCAATTTACCTATGTTCCGCAGCGCCTCGTGGCAACGGTCCAGAAAATCCTATGGATCCTTAGAAGGTGCGCCACTAAATGAACAATAACGAGCTTGGTGAACTTATCCAACCTCAACATAGCCTCAAAAGACAAAACGGGTCTATCACCGGCTTGTGCCGCAATAACCGGTTGAACTACCCCAACTGGTGGGGCTGCTGGAGTCTGAAACTGATGAGCCAGTTGCTCTGAGGTGTAAGTAGCGGGAGTCTGTGCGCTTCCCCTAGGCCGAGAGATGGTTGGTGCCACCAGAAAGGTACCGGTCCGGGCCACACTCTCCACAAGGCCCACCAAACAAATTAGAGCATCCTAAAGCATTGGAGTGGCTATGAACCCCTCCAGGACCTGAGCTAGTCCAACGTGTATAGTATGAGCTGGAACCTAATCATCAAAATCTACATGAGGCTCCACTGCCGGTGCTGCTTCTGCTCGAGCTCTAGGCTGAGCTCTGCCTCTGCCTTTACCTCGGCATATAACGCGACCTCAGCCTCAACCTCTGCCCCTAGTCGTAGCTGCAGCAGGGGGATCTGGATCTTGTCTGGCAGTAGATGCAGTGTGTGTTCTCGTCATCTGCGAGAGAACAAGAATAGAAGGGTTCATCCATCAATGATAGGATATAAATCACACGACAAAGTAAGAAAGAAGTGACATTTTTCCAAAACTTAGCCTCTGGAAGATAAGGACGTCTCCGTACCAATCCATTAGACTCTACTAAACTTGCTCGTGACTCATGAGACCTAGGCAACCTAGTGCTCTGATACCAACTTGTCACGACCCGTAAATCTGTCCCTCGAGATCGTGATGACACCTAACATTTCACTTGCTAGGCAAGCCAATGTTAGAACCGTTTATCCATTTCTAATAGTTCAAATTATATAATAATAAAGAAACCAAAATAACTAAAATAAATTCTGAAGTAAATGCGAAAAAACATAACAACTAAAATATCTAATACAACCTGAATCTGGTGTCACAAGTGCACGAGCTACTAGAAGTTCTACAAATAGAGTCTGAAATAAATATAATTATTTTGAATGAAGTGAACAGTAAAAGAGGAAAGAGGAAGGGGACTTTAATGTCTACGGACGTCAGCAGATCTACCTCAAGTCTCTGAAAGATACCGAGCCGGTGTACCTCACGTACAATTGGGACCGGTACTAAAATTTGCACAAGAATTTCACTTAGCACATAGCTCAAGGGTTCCTAATTCCTTAAAATCAAGGTTAAACCCAACACTTACCTCACCCCGGAGTCCACTCAAAATTAAATCACGACCTTGCCTTTTGAACAAGCCTCAAAAGAAACCAAATCTAGCAAATCATTAGCCAAATGATTCAAATTAAGCTTTAGAAACTACTCACGAATGAAAGAGGTTCAATTTAAATCATTATTGAAAAAGTCAACCCCTAGGACCGCTTGGTCAAAACCCGAGGTTCGGACCAAAAACCAATCACCCATTCACCCCCGATCCGGGTTATGCAATTTGTTTCGTAATCCAGCCTCAATTCGAGGTCTACATTCCAATTTTACAAAACTTCCTAATTCTACCCAAATCCCCAATTTATACCATGAAAATTCTAGATTTAAGGTTGAAATCTTATGAAATGTAGTGGGTAATTGAAATAAAGTAGGTTAGAGACATTTACCAATGAATTGAGGAAGGAAAGCTCTTGGAAAAATCGCCTATAGGGTGTTTAGGGTTGAAAACTTAAGAGAATGAACTAAAATCCTGTCTATCTCAACTTTTAACCAGGCGTAGATGCCGCAATTGTGATCTGGGGTTCGCAATTGCGAACTCCGCAAATGCGAGACATACTTCGCAAATGCGAAGAATCTCCATTTATGCTATCATAGCATTTGCGATGATTTATTCGCAAATGCGAACATCGCCCATCTGCAAATGCAATTCCTTGCTGACCCATTCATTCTTCGCAAATGCAAGAAAGTCGTTCGCAAATTCGAACCCGACAAGGTTTTGAAAGTTCGCAAATGTGAACATTGACCTCGCAATTGCGAGATCAGAGGTTGCACCAGAACCGGATTTTCACCAGCTATTTTTCTTAAGTCCAAACCACTTCGAAGCCAATCTGAAACTCACCCGAGCCCTCAGCGCTCCAAACCAAACATGCACACAAGTCTAAAAATATCATACGAACTCGCTCGCGCGATCAAATCCAAAATAACACCTAGGACTACGAATCATACACCAAAATAAATGAATTTTCTAAAGAAATTTAAGAACTTTTATTTTAACAACCGGACGTCCGAATCACGTCAAATCAATTCCGTTTTGCACCAAATTTTGCAGACAAGTCATAAATACCGTAATGAACTTATACCAAGTTCTGAAACCAAAAATCTGAACTCGATAGCAACAAAGTCAAACTTCGGTTAAACTTATTAATTCTTTAAACCTTTAAGCTTCTAGTTTTCAATAACTTGTGATAATTCGAGCTAGAGACTTCCGATTTCGATTACGGGCATACGCCCAAGTCCCAAATTATGATGCAGACCTATTAGGACCGTCAAAATACTGGTCCAGATTCATTTTCTCAAAATATTGACCGATCAACTCAGATGAGTTTTTAAGGTACAATTTCACATTTTCGTCAATTTTTCATATAAAACCTTTTTGGGACAAGATACAGACTACACACGCAAATCAAGGAAGGTTAAATGGAGCTATTCAGGGTTTTAAAACACAAAATTTATGTTTAAAACTATAATTGACCTATCGGGTCATCACATGTTTTCACTCTAATTAGAGTTGGAAAAAGAGGGATGTGTTGAAAATACTGGAATACAAATTTGAAAATCGAGAAAGAGATATATATACAGAACCAGAACATATAAAATTAATAACAAAATCAAAAAGAAGTAAAGGAAACCTTTATTTTGACTTTTATTGCAGAATAGTACTTTGTTATATTGTGGCTTGAATTATTTTCTTGTATTTTTAGGAAATTCATAATCCCTATAGGTTTGGAAAAACTCATTATCCTAATAGATTTGGGAAAGAAAAACCTATTGTCCTTGTCAATTTGGAAAACCTTTCTCTTATAAGTTTGGGACTATTTGAGATCTATATATATATAGGGGTTGTAGTTGGAGATTCTTTAGATTGTACTGTATTTTTCTTCTCATTCATAGTGAAAAACTCTCTTTGCTTCTGCCCCTAGGATTAGGCTTAACCGAACCTTATTAAATCCTTGTGTTGATTTTTTTCCCCTCTATTTTCTTTGTGTGTGATTGTGTGCTAGTTAACCCATGATCTTCTGCAACAATTGGTATCAGAGCAAGGTTCGAGTTTCTACATATAATCTAGGGTCAATAAGTCTTCATCATATTTAACAAAGTACTAAGCAGAAAAATTTGACAAGGGTTCTAATTTCAATGTATGGAATAATATGATAAATCGTCCTTGCTGTTACAAGGGTTATGGAAGACAATTAATGAGGATTTTCTTGAATATGAAAGCGACAGAGAAGGCATACCTAAATGAGAGGGCTTTGAGTGCGATCTTCATAAGCGTTATAGATAGCGTTCTTTGAGAAATTATTGAAGAAACTTCTGCAACAATGACATGGAAGAAGATTGAAGATCTGTATTCTAGGAAATTTCTGACAAATCGTCTCTACCTGAAAAAGAGGTTATACAATATCTGTATGAATGAAGTTACACCTGTTAAAACTCACCTTGATGAGTTTAATTCAATTATAATGGATCTGAAGAATGTGGATATCAAAATTGAGAGTGAGGATCAGGCCTTGATTGTTTTATGTTCTTTACCATCGTCTTATGATACTTTTGTTGATACGCTGCTATATGGGAAGAACGATATTTCACTGGAAGATGTTAGTAATGCACTAAATCTAAAGAGTTAGAAAGAGCTTTCAGACAGCAGAACTGAGGTTGATGGTCTTGTGAGTAGAGGAAGAACACAACAAAAGAAATTTAACAGGAAAAAGTCAACTGCCAGATCGAAGTCTAGAACAAGGAAGCAGAACTGTTATAAGTGCGGGGAGCAAGGTCACTACAAGTGAGATTGTCCGAGCTGAAAGAGAAAAGAGGAAAGCAGAAAATAGATAATTTAGCAAATATTATTGACTGGTAATAATTCCGATGATAGTAATATGCAGGGGAAGTTTGTGTTGTAAGTTCTAGTCGTAGGCAGAATTCCTGGGTTCTTAATTCTAGTGTTACTTTCCACATATGTCCACACACGAATTTATTTGCAACTTATAAGCAGATCAATGGGACTATATACATGTGAGATGATAATCCATTACCAGTAGAGGGGATTGGTAACATCAAATTGAGAATGTTCGATGGTATAAGTTTCACTCAGAGAATAGAATACTTAAAGTGTGTAAAGGTTCTATGGTACTCATGAAGGGTAAGCTGCATCCTAAATTATATCATCTTCAAGCTAGTTTAGTTGAAGGGGAAGCTGTTGTAGCTTCTGAGAAAAGTGATCTAAATCAGTTTCAGTTGTGGCACTTACGACTTGGGTATATGAGTGACATGATATTGTCTTTTTTGAGCAAGCAGAAATTTTTGGATGGGTAAAAAAATCAAGCTCGAATTTTTGTGAGCATTGTGTGTTTGGTAAACAGACAAAGGTAAAATTCAACAAGAAGGCAGAGCACAAGACCAGAGATAAATTAGAGTATATAAATTCAGACTTGTGGGGTCCAAACAGAGTTCCACCCAAAAGTGGTGTCAGGTATTTTATGATTTTGATTGATGATTACTCAAGGATGGTGTGGGTGTATTATCTGAAAACAAAAGATGAGGCATTTCCGACATTTGTTAAATGGAAAACAATGGTTGAGAGTGTCACGCCCTGAACTTGGGGGCGAGACGCACCCGGTGCCTCACCTATCTTTGCGTACCAACTTGCGACTAAGGAATTCTGAGCATATAATGTCATACTTTGTCCATGGGCCACATTGCAAGACGGTTGTGAATACTGGCTAAATTTCAAAATAAAACTGGGCCGACAAGGCCGACATAACTACTACAGCTGACAAACCAACAATATGTACATAAAAGACCTACAAGCCCAACATGTTGCATTAACTGACAGGACATGTCTATAAGCTTTTACTGATGGATATACTATGTTCAGAACAGGGATCCAACCTACTCATAACATATATACATATATACATAGATACAAAGATGTACGTAAATCTCTAGACCCGGTAACTCCGAAGGGTATGGATCTTACCGATCAAGCTGAACTCGCCCAACATCTAATGAGGAGGTCTACCCATCTGTCTGTCTGAACCTGCACGCATGAAAATCAACGTCCCCAGAAAAGGGACGTCAATACAAAATGATGTACCGAGTATGTAAGGAAATATACTGAAAGTTGAGAGTGAACTGATAATATAATAACTGAAAGTAACTGGGAATTAAAGATAATCTGAAGATATGCTTACCTGCTGATACTAGCTCAACTCTCTCAATATAGTAAGTAAAATAGTTTTCCGGCCCTATAAGGCTCGGTGTGTATATATATATATAACTTCTCTGCCTTAGTGGGCTCGCTCATAGGCGTTCAGCCATACTAGGCTTTGTATCTCGACCACTGAGCTCGCTCATAGGCGCTCGACCACAGTAGGCTCGGTATATAACTTACCATCTGATCAGAGGGTTTTCCAATTGGGGCCTGCCCATCGATTATAGCTCGATGGTAGTGAAAAACTACAATATTGTATATATAGACTCTTTGCTCTCTTGACTGGAAAAAGAAAATACTCAATTGAATATGAAGTCCAAATACGGAGAATATTGTAACTTACAAGACTAGGAAAATATACGTAAATTCCGGGATATAAATTTTTCTTTATGCCTCGTTATCAAACTCGTGTAATTACGAGATCATGCAAAATGAAGGAAGAGCTTAGACTTAACATATCTGGAGTAGGAAAAAATATGTATGATGTTCTTGGAAAAGGTTGCACTGTACTCCCTTAGAATAGCAAAACCTCACGTTGCTTAAGATGTTAAGAAACCTCCTTGGAATTTTTGTTTCAAGAAATTTCGTTGAATTCATGTTGCTAGCGTTGGAATTGTTTGTGTTTTGATCATTGAATTCATGTTGCTAGCATTAGAATTATTAACGTCTGATGTTGAAAGCTTATAGGAATTGTTGCAAGAAATTTTTGTTGAAAGCTTAGGAACTGCTAACGTTTGATGTGTTCTTGTATTCAAAACTTTATAAATGAAATGTCTTTTAACTATCATACTAAGTTGCAACCTAATAAACAATGACTAAGAGTCATTTGTTTGATTTAGTGGCTTGCTGCCACGTGGAGGTGGGGTGAGAATTTTGATCTTATCCAATAATTAATTAACTAATTAGGTAATATCCCGCTACCCGATAATTAACTAAGTACCAGCATAATTAAGAATTGTATCAAATTACTTAAAATTCTACTTATTTTAATACACTTTATACATCCTACTATCATGGTCATATAGTACCTTGTATGGTATTAATCCATAAATATCGAGTATTATCGCTCGACCCACATTTTACCCCAATATGCCAAACTTGGATGAAAATTCGTTTTCTTTGACTTGCTTCCCTTCTTACCTTCACGAATTTACTCATTACTTGTTTGAAATAGCATGAATCTTATAATCTCAAAATAATCCCATTCTCGAACTTACATCGATTAACTTACGACGAAACTTTAACATAATACCCATAACTCAAAATAATCCCATTCTTGACTGATGCACTTATCATTCTCATAACCCATAACTCTTACGAATACTTTAGTGCTCCTATTTCCATCTAGGCAACTGTTATGTGAATAAGTCCAAAGGCTAGGGCATTCCTCCCTTTAGTCCTCTTCTTCATACTACGACTTGTGGTCGGGATCTTTCCGATCTCGTAACTATTGCTCCCTTCTATCATGCAGCTTGTACGACTTTGACCTTGTAAGTGCGCCTATGTGACTCTTCTCCCCTTTTTCCTCTAGCTTCTAGCCAATCTCGAGGCCTCACTTCGCAAGCATATACAGAGCTTGATGAAATGTCCCTCTGGGCATTTGTATGTATACTAAAGTTCTTTGCTCGGTATTTTGTTGAATTTACGATTATTGCTACATCTTTTTTCATAGAACTGGTTATCTAACAACGTGATTTTACTGTATCTAGGTAGGTCATACTATGCCATAATTCTTACTTCGATTTATCGTTGTTGAGGTCTGCTATTAAATTCCAGCTTACTCTTGTTGCTTATCCCATATGTATAAATCTAAGTCCTTTAATGCTTCCTTATTACTGTTTATCTTAAGAATGACGACCTAATATCAGCTCATACTTTGTGACTTTTGTCCATCCATTATGATTTGCCTCAATATTGATCTACAATATACGTCCGCAAAATCTGTTCTCCTTCTCCCTCTTTTTTCTTCTTCAAATCATTATTCAATCGCAGGCCTAAACGTCATCTTTTATCTGTCACAATTACACCTTCATTTTATTACCAGGTCAGCATTCCATTTCTTCTAAATGCTACTAGTCATATACTCATTCGAGCTCATTCAGGCTATACTAAGCTTTATATAATTTAGAGAACCCATCAGCCCTCTCTCATGTTCGTGGGCTTAACCCCGAGGGCTTATCCATTCTCGTCACCTTCTCACTCACCCTTTCTTATCCTTGCTCCTGTCTTCCTACAATCTTGTCGCTCTACCATACTTTAGCTTTCAACCCACACATATCCATTTATATTACTCGCAGCGTTCCTTCAACTTCCTTCCACCGTAGATTTCCTTGTGTTATTCTAGAACATCAAGTGAGACATCACATCATCTGTAACTCTTTCTTTACTTTCTTAACTAGACCTCTCGATACCTAGAAACCATAGACTGTAAGATATTCAACTGACGATGTCGCTATCATTCCTGGATATTGAATCCCCGCGCTTCTAGCCTTCTATCCGGAGTATGGACTATTCACAACCTTCTGTATTTGAGTACATCGTATGTTGTTCACCTTTACCTTACTTACCTTAAAGTCTCACATCACATCTTCTATTTGCATCATGACCTCCCTTCCATATAGGTATAATTCACATCCACAACTTGAACTTTTATTATAATACTTACACCTTTTTACATGCTTCGATGGGAGATTTATACTAACTTCTTATGAGGTTGGTATTCGTTTAACTGGACCTACGATATTAAGAGTGACTTTTCAATGTTCTCAATCACCATGTCCATAATTTTCTGAACTCTTTCGTTTCCTCTTTCCTCTTATCAACCTTTATGTAGGCTTAAGCTATCTTCCGATCTGCAGATCGTGGTGTTAGTTATTACTTTTAGCCTTTCATGGTTCTATAGAACATCCATGATACAATTCTTCAACAATTCAATCCTTTGCTTATGACCCGAGCTCCATTCTTCCTTTTAACTTATACTGGAACCTTCTACGGTTGTTTGATTGTCAACATATACGTTGCATGAATAATACTCCAAACTCTTAAGTGCGTTCATAACATAACCAACTCTGAATCAATGATCGAATAATTCCTTTCGTGCCATCTTAGCTTTCTTTAAATGTAAGCTATTACTTTTTCTGGTCATTATGGCCCCTTATTGCGTCCATACTTAGCTATTTAGTGCCCACACATTTTGGAATTCCACACAACTCATATGATCTTGAATATCACTTCTGATTTTACTCCCCGTTCAGTAGCCACGGTAGGTGCCACTCTGTTATGGAGTGCATACAATGTTGTTTTAAGACTGTTGTTATAAGACCATTTCCTCTTTAGGTCACTGAGTTTAGGTTCAAGCCTTCTCCCTTATTTTCCTTAGCTAGTCTTTCATTGTAGTACTTAGCGAGGACCCTGATCACGCTCAACTATGTCTTATATAAAGACTA
>MDKI01282494.1:0-16051 GCA_005239505.1 Nicotiana paniculata | reverse complement strand
GTGTCATGGTTGCATGGTAGTATCTGTGCATTAATCACTTTAAGCCACACCTGGGTCTCAGCCACACCTAAGTTGAGGTTAATGTTACCATTATGTTTGAACACATATCCCAGCCCTAACTCAAGGATGCTTCGCCAAATCGCGGGGAATTTTGATCTTAGACTCCCTTCCTTAATGGCCCCTTCAGGGTGAACATGCTTGGGTTTGCAGCGTGCATACCCTTTCTTGGATTGCACTGTTATGCTATTGAGACCATGTTCCCTTTCATTAGTGGGTCATTCTCTCACAGAAGCGCCAACAACTACTGCTTCCTCACCAGTCATATTAGAAGTAGCATCCCCCCCATTTCTTTTCTTTTGGGGTTTTGGGGGTTTTGCTTTGCTTTTAGCTAGGGTCGACGACGTGGCCTTCCCCTTGCCAGTGGATCTTCTAGGTAGCATTGTTTTTCCTGCACATATGATCAATAGTTAGTAGGTCTCACAAAGTGTGTACAAAAGCTTTCCAAAGGTTACTCAGACTTCACCTTGGTACGTTAATGAATAATTGACCCAAAGGATTTCTCGTGAGCCTCTTCACACTTAACATTTCATGGAATTCACAATGCATGATACTAGTGGGATGTTTCCCGGAGATTCGAGCTCCAAATGGAATATGTATTTCCATTGAGGAATGAGATCTCATGAATTAAGGGATTGCCTCATGTACCCACGTCTGGGTGGGGTTACATAATACCACATAGTTTAACAAATGTAGCCCATTCCTAGAGGGTTTCGGGGATTGGGATGAAAAACATCATACCATATGACCATGAAATTCTTTAACCCATAAGGAACAACCATAAATCATGGTAACCATATATAAATATAACACCCAAGTCGAATTTACAGAAAATAGGGATAAAATAATACCTCAACGATTGATGAGTGTTAATTTGATGAGGTGAGCCATGAAATTGAACCTGTGCAGACTTGTGTGTGATGTGGGTGTGCAGATGTGTTTATGTGTGTGTTGTGGGTGTAGATTTGATGTGGGTGTAATCTATGTGTTGTAGTGTGAGTGTTAGAGCAATTCGTTGTTTGTGTAAGTTGTTTGTAATTTTGAGATCAAAGTCTTGCTTGAGAGGAAGATGGGAGATGAAAAAAATTTGGAAGAAGATACTTACCTGGCGTTAGGCATGCGTTTTACTCTTAAATTCCGGACCCTCTGGCGTTAGCCAGGCGTTGGATCCCAAACGCCCAGCCTACCCTTGTGTTAGCCAAGCGTTAGAGCTGAAACGCCCAGCTTACCCTGGCGATAGCCAAGCGTTAGAGCTGAAACACCCAGCCTACCCTGGCGTTAGCCAGGCATTAGGGCTGAAACGCCAGGTACCCCTGGCCTTCGTCTCACTTTCTGTCATGCACGAACACTGCTCCTTTTACTTGAATGCACTCGCAAGCTCGTTAGTACCTATAATTATATGAAATTCTTCAAGATTTAAGATTTAACTAATTATTGGGTTTCCTCCCAATAAGCGCCTTAGTTAATGTCGTGGCACGACGATTACAACAAGTCAATAGGTTGCTTCCTATGAAGCGCCTGATTTAACATCGCGGCACGACGCAGAACCTCGCCTCAGTCATCAGCGAGCATGACTTTGGTCTTCTCACGATTTATGGTACCACCCCAATAATGTTTGACTCTATGCCCATTAACTAAAAATGTTCTTTCACCATGTATAGCTCGAGATTCAAGTGCACCATATGGAGTGACTCTCACAATTTCAAACGGACCTGGCCATCTAGATTTCAGCTTTCTAGGAAATAATCTACGCCTAGATTTTAATAATAGTACATGTTGGCCCGGCTCAAAATGACGCGGATGTATACGTTTGTCATGCCATCTCTTGGTATTTTCTTTGTAATGTTTGGAAATTTCGTATGAGTGCAATCTGAACTCATCCAATTCATCAAACTGTAACATTATTTTCTCACCACGGGCTTCAAGGTTCATGTTTAACTTCTTGATGGCCCAATACGCCTTGCGTTAAAGCTCTACAGGCAGGTGACATGCCTTCCCATTGACCAGATTGTACAGTGATGCCCCAATTGGTGTCTTTTATACTGTTCTGTATGCCCATAAAGTGTTATCTAACTTAGCAACCCAATTTTTCCTTTTCACGCTCACCGTTTTCTCTAGTATTTGCTTGATTTCTCTATTTGATACCTCTGCTTGTCCACTTGTTTGAGGGTGATATGCTGTTGCAACTCGATGACGGACCCCATATTTAGCTAAAAAGTTATTCAACAACCGATTGCAAAAATGGGTTCCTTTATCGCTAATCAAGGCTCATGGAGTACCAAATCTGGAGAATATATTCTTTTTCACAAACGCAGCGACAACCATGGCATCATCCGTCGGCAATGCAATTGCCTCCACCCATTTCGACACGTAGTCAACTTCTAGCAAAATGTATCTATATCCCCTGGATGATGGGAATAGACCCATAAAATCTATCCCCCGTACATCAAAAAATCTCTACCTCCAAGATATTATTCAAAGGCATCTCATGTTTCCTTGTTTTCGTTCCTATTCTCTGGCATTGGTCACACTTTTTAACAAATGCGTGGGCATCTTTAAATAGTGTTGGCAAAAAGAACCCAGATTGTAGCACTTTTGTTGTCGTTCGATCACCACCATGATGACCTCCATAGGGTGATGCATGACAATCGTACAACACTCGTTCCACTTCTACATCAGGAATGCATTTCCTCATTAACCGATCACCACATTCTTTGTACAGGTAAGGCTCATCCCAGTAGTAAACATTCACATCGCGTAAGAACCTTTTCCTTGCTTCAAACTTTATTTCTGGGGGAAGTACCCCACTCACCATATAACTTACATAATCGGCATACCACGGAGGAGGGTCTTGGGTTATTGCAAAAAGTTCCTCATCAGGAAGGACTTCTTTAATATCTCCACCCTCCTCAACATGATCATGATTTTCCAGCCTTGACAGGTGGTTAGCTACTTGGTTATCAGTGCCCTTTCGGTCTCTTATTTCCACATCAAATTCCTGCAACAATAAAACCCAGCGCATCAATCTAGGTTTAGACTCCTTCTTTGTAAATAAATGCCTTTAGCAACAATGACCCGTGTGCGCACTCGTCACCTCGCATACACGGCGTCTACTTAACAAAATCAGTATAAAAATGCCTAAGGGATGTCCCAAACATATAATTAGGCAAGCCACTTACCTCGACTGCGATAATCAACTCAATACCATGCTCTTTCCACGAGTGTCCGACTCCGGGTGCCCCAAATCTATTCAAATTGATTGCATAATGTAAATATCATTTCAAGGGAACAAAATAGCTAATTATTTCTAAGCTAATACGCGAAATTAGGAAATTTGCCCTAAAAGTACCCTAGGCTCACGTCTCGAAATCATGTAAAATTTATATTTCCAGAACACCCATTCACTCATGAACCCCCTCGAACAAGAATCAACAAAATCCGACGTCTAAATCTCCCTAAATCCTCAGATTACTACTTGGGGAAATTACATCCCAATTTCATGGTTTTTCATCCAATTTCATTGATTAGATTGAAGAAAATTGATAGAGATTATTGATATACAAATGGATTAAGGTTAGAAAATTTTACCTATGATTATCTTCTTCAAATCACCAAAGTCTGAGCTCACAATCAATTTTTGAGTTATGAATTTCAAACCCTCTGATTTTGGTATAACAAGCCCAGATGTTTCGCACCTGGGACACTGGGATCGCTGATGCGTGGCTAGACTTCATAGTTTTAAGCATTATATACCTTACATTTTATGTGCTTTGTGATAAAAATACACGTTATATGTGCATAATGGAGTCTATTTCATGTGTAGGTGAATTGGCGATGGAAGCCGAGCTAAATGGGTGCATAAACATCGAAAATACGCTCAAGAGTCGAAAAGGAGTGACCCGAGAAATACCCGGGCGTTTGTCCCCTAAAGCCAGACATGCCGAGGCGTTAAGGGGGCGTTTGGCCCTTGAGGCCAGGGTGACCATAGCGTTAGCCAGGCGTTAGACCCTTAACGCCAGGCCTGCCCTAGCACTAAGGGGGCGTTTGGGGCGTAATGCATGGGTACTTGATCTAGTCAACTCCGAGTTTTAAAGGTTTTTAAGTGTTTCCCGGTTAGAATAGAAGTATCCTACACGTTCAGGGTTTATCCCAAACGTATAAATAGAACAAATAACACAACTTTGGATGAGGATGCCATTTTTGGAGAAAATATACACACAAGGTCATTGAAGAAGCAAAGGATTATCATTTTTCTTTATCTTAATCTAGTATTTTCCATTGATGCAATGACTTATGCAATTGTTTAATTCTAGTATGAGTGGCTAAACACCCATTGTTCTGGGGTTGTGGTTTAGCCATGAATATTGCTATTCGATATTAACTTAACCTTAATTTTAATTCGCTCAATATATGGTTGTTTCTTCAATTCTGCGTTTAATTGCTTAATTGTTTGGCCAACAATTAGGTTCTATATACTATATATGTTGTGGTTGGGAAAGCCGTATATAAATTAGAGAAGAATTGAACAGAGCGCGATCTTAACCCTTCAGGGGAGCGGGTTTGGGTTTTAGGATAGGAATATAACTAGTCACCGTGCTTAATTAAACATCGCAATCTTAGTGTTCTACTAGATTAATTTCATAGGAATATAGGCGTTAATCTATTGAGAATAGGCGAATTGTACTTCGGGAGAAGGCTACGAGAGCTATTACCGATTAACTAGCAACCATGAGTGAATTATATGAAAGGGAGAGTTAATTAGAATGCAATATGAATGGTGAATTGATCACAACCCTGGAATATTTGTCTCTATTGAATACACAACAATATTCTTGTTCCTTGATAATTAGTTCATATAATCATAGTATAAATCAATTATATTCTTGGATTTTATTTTGGCTCAATTAAATAGCTATTAGAATGATTCAATAAGTAGTTTAAGCAAGTCCTTGTGGGTTCGACATTCGATTTAACATTATATTACTTGCAACGACCACGTATACTTGCGCGTGCGGTTTGGGACTAACAAGTTTTTGGCGCCTTTGTCGGGGACATGAATATAGACTACTTCTTAGTTACTTGATTTAATTGTTTATTTTATTGAGTCTAACTTCACGTGATTTTTGCTCAAATCTCAGGAACTTCGAGTGAATGCGTAGTGTCAGAAGCCAGGATAGACTTGACGGCTTTGACCCCGAACCTGAGAGATCACTCCATAGGAGATTGCAAGAAGCAAGAGATACAGACAATCTTCAGGACTTCATCCTATTTCCTGTGAACATGGTAGAGGAACAACACATGGAGGTTCAGTTAGTGGCAATGCCAAGCATTGCTAATGTCACCTCCAGCATCGTAAAGCCCAGAATCACTGGGCACTTTGAGCTGAAACATCGAATGATCCAACTACTTCATGCAAACGGGCAATTCTTAGGTCTTCCACACGAGGACCCACAACAGCACATTTTGAACTTCCTGGAGATTAGTGATACTTATATCACTAAGGGGGTCACACCAAATTATGTGAGGCTCACGCTTTTCCCATTCTCTATATTGGGCGAAGCAAAGCGATGGCTGAAGGCAGAACCAGTTAATTCCATCACGACATGGAACGATCTGGCGAGAAAATTTCTGGCAAGTTTCTTCCCTTCCGAAAAGACCGCAAAGATCAGGATTGAGATAGTCTCCTTTAGGCATAAAATAGGCGAATCGTTATATTCAGCATGGGAAAGGTTAAAGGGGCGACTCAGAGATTGTCCTCATCACAATCAGACAAACCAGGTGTCAGTACACACTTTCATTGAGGGGCTCCATCCGTAAACAAAAATTGTGGTAGATGCAGCAGCTGCAGGTCAAGTGTTGGAGAAGAATTATGAAGAAATATTTGCATTACTGAATAAATTCTCCAAAAGCAATCCAGACTGGCAAGGTCAGATGAGGAGAAATAACGTTCAGAAATCAGCAGGGGTTCTTGAACTAGATGTGGTTTCAGCATTGTCAGCCCATATTTCCACATTGACTAACCAAGTCAGTCAGATGAACCTGATCATTAACAAGAAACTATCTCAACCAGTGCAATAGACCCAACTAGTGCAATAGATTCAGGTATTTTGTGAAGTGTGTGGATAGGCTCATTCAAGTGAGTTATGCCTAGTTTTCCAATGTTTCATTGTATAGAGCTACATTTAGTACAGAGCTTGTGATTATCGTGACATTCCAGGTTTTGCAAAGTGAAAGTGTATATGCCGAGCAGCTATGTTATATCTATTTGAGTTCTTTTTTGTCTTTATTTTATTTATTTTATTATTTTTCGCAAATTTTAGGCTTACCTAGTTGTAGAGACTAGGTGCCGTCACGATACCTTTCGGAGGGCAAAACAGGTCGTGATAGCATAAGACCTTTAACGATCACGTAGCATATGTTCTACGTGATTGCATCTTTTCACTCGCGATCGCAATGCACAAAAATCTTGGCGGGACAAAATATATTACAAAATCGAGGGTTACACTATTTTATCACATCTTGATTTGTAGAGCTCGATTTTTGGCGATTCTTGGTGGATTTTTCAAGCAATTCGATTAGGTAAGTGCTCTTCACTTATAATCAAATATATTCCACGATTTCATCTTCATCTGTATCATTTAAATTATGTTTTTATTTGGGGAAAATTTTGGTATTTGAAGAAATTCCCAAAAACGAAATTTCATGACTCGAAGGCTGAAATGGTATCGGAATTTATTAATTTTTATGGTTAAACTCATTTTTAATGGTTGTTCGGATTTTATAAAATTTTCCGGGTTCCGAGGTGCGGGCCCGAGGGTCGAGTTTTAGATTTTTGTAAAGATCGAAACTTTATTATCCGGAATAATTCCTTATATGTTTTTTGTATGTTTTGAAGTTGTTCTAGTTGGTTTTGAGCCGTCTAGAGGCATTTTCACCTCCAGAAGTCTATTTTAGAGTACCGGGTTGTCGTATTTGAGGTAAGTATCTTGCCTAATCTTGTGTGGGGGAATTACCCCTTAGGATTTCAGTCTTCTATGTTGATTGTAGTCCGTGTACGCGAGGTGACAAGTGCATGATCGGGCTTGTTTGTGGAGTGTTGGCCCTTTAGAAATCTTAGGTCCTTATATTCGCCGAGTAAGAATTGTTCTTGACATAATTGAGTTCCTAATTTATAGTTTCTTCCTTACTTGCTTAATGTAGGATTTCTTACTTTTAAATTTACTCATATTGCCTATTTGACTCCTAATTGACTTATCTGAAGATTTTATTCCTTTTTACTGTCGTGCTTTGTCTTCTTACCTGCTTATCTCTAATCTTAATTCTCTTCATAATATCCGATAATTGTTTGGTCTTAACCAAAGTTATGATTATTTTCATGTTACTTGTCCTTAAGTGATTGTCGAATACCCTCGAAGTTGCCCGACCTTAAAGGAAGTTTGGATAGGCTATACCTTAGTTCTTGCTTGTACATAGAGTTATCATATTCTTCCTGATTTCTTGTTGTGAACCAGTGCATCTAGGTACGACTTTTACATGTTATTTTCCTTGTTGAGCGGTTCTTAATATGCCTAGCTTTCCTTATGTTTATTTCTCGCGAACTAGTTTTGCCTATCTTGTGATCGAAGGTTCTTTAGTTGATGTATTTGAGAGGTTGAGGCAAAAATTAGGGTTTCATAAGAGAATCAGAGATAATCGGAAAACCTACCGTGAAACTCAAAGATCATGGTAGATATGGCATGGCCGTGTCCAAACCCCACCGGAGAGGCCGGGAAGAACCAAAGAAGGAGCCCCAGGTGCAAGTCAGCATGGCCCTGAACCTCGAGGGCTTTAGAGATGAAGTGAACTAGATGGAGGGGACATCATGGAGGCTTGTAGTGAAAAGGAGAGAGGTCGGAGGTGGCCGGAGATGGGCTGATCTCCATCGGAGAAAAAGGTGAACCAGGGAAGATTCTAGAGAGAAGGGAGAGAGAGAGAGACCGAATAGAGAGATGAGAGGTCTCGAATGAAATGAGGGGTTTGGAGGGGGGTCGTTTGGGTTAATTTAGGAAGGAAAGGATCTGGGCCGTAGATCTCATTTGATCAACGGCTTAGATTAAACTAGGGGTTGGGCCAGGTTAATTAAAGACCAGGTTGGGTATTCAATTGGGTTAAGGGAATCAGATGGGTTGGGTATTATTTTGGCTATGTTTTAAATAAAAGGTGGCTAATTTTTAAATACCCATACAAATAGATAAATAATTAGTAAAAAATAGCTAATAATTGTATAAAATGAAATTAAGTTTAAATAGGAAAAATTACAGTAATTAAATAATATAAAATGTAAAGAATGCATAAATTTTGAATAAAAACAACACAAAGTACTCAATTGGGATATAATTGTAAAATCACTGTAATTAAAATTAAATGAGACCCAATTGGCTAATTTGTGAAATAATTGAATCCTAATGGACAAAAATGATTAAAAATAACATACTGAGCTGGGAAACATTTTGAAATTATTTATAACATAATTTATGGATAATAATTTAAATATGAAATATTAAATAAACATGAAGATAATTTAATAAAAATATAGAGAAATAGGGAAAAATACTCCTTATTACAAAGAGTGATTTTGAAAGCATATATGTAAATTTGAAAAATAATTTGAGGAAAAATTGGGTATCAACACCAGAAGCTCTTGAATATTCATGTCGATGGACATGTTGAGTTCTAGTATGCAAGATTCATAGTCTGCCATGTTGTTGGTGCAAGGAAATCCGAGTTTGACAGATACCGGATAATGTTGGCAAGTTTTCGATACCAAAACAGCTCCAATGTCGACTCCTTTGAAATTTGCCGCTCCATCAAAGAACAACCTCCAACCATTGTAGGATTCAACAATGTCTTCTCCTATGAACAATATTTTTTCATCGGGAAAACACGAACACCAAGTATTCCTTGATGCCATGGTACCAAGGCCCAACATGGTTAGCCAACATCGTGCCAGTATCAAAGAAGGATGGAAAGGTTAAAGTTTGCGTCGATAACCGGGATCTCAACCGAGCCAGTCCAAAAGATGATTTCCCTCTTCCAAACATACACATCCTAGTCGACAATTGTTCTAAATATGAGCTCCAGTCATTTGTGGATTGCTTACCATCAGATCTGGATGGACGAGGAGGACGCTGAGAATACGTCTTTCATCACGCCGTGAGGGGTATACTGTTATAAGATGATGCCATTCCGCCTAAATAATGTTGGGGCCACTTACATGAGGGCTATGACTACTATCTTCCATGACATGATACATAAGGATATCGAGGTATATGTGGACGACGTCATCATCATGTCCAAGAAATCCACATATCATATAGTGGATTTGAGGAAGTTCTTCAACAGATTGCGGAAAGATAACTTGAAATTAAACCCTCCAAAGTGTGCATTCCGGGTTCCTGCCAGAAAATTACTCTGGTTCATCATCAGCCTCCGAAGAATAGAACTGGACCCATCAAAAGTCAAAGCCATTTAGGAGATGCCACCACCAACGAACAAGAAGGATGTGATGAGTTTTCTGGGACGGCTAAATTACATCAGCCGGTTCATAGCCCAGTCCACAATCATATGCAAACCAATCTTCAAGATGCTAAAGACGCTGCAACCAAATGAACCGAGGATTGTCAAAAGGCCTTCGACAGAATGAAGGAATACATATCGATGCCACCAGTTTTGGTTCCGCCAGGGCCAGGTAGACCCTTATTACTCTACCTTGCAGTACGAGATAGAGCTTTCGGTTATGTTTTGGGGCAGCATGACGAGACATGGAGAAAGGAACATGCTATCTATTATCTGACAAAGAATTTCACTCCATACGAGGCTCGGTATTCTCTGCATGAACGTACATGTTGCGCTCTAACTTGGGTCGCTCAGAAGCTGAGGCATTGAAATCAAGGATGAATCCCTTGAAGTATATCCTCAAGAAACCCATGCCCACTGGCGAGCTGGCTAAGTGGCAAACCCTAATGAGTGAGTTCGACATCATATGTGTGACTCAAAAAGCGGTCAAGGAACATGCATTGGCAATTCATCTTGAAGAAAGTCCTGTGGGAGGAGAATACGAATCCTTGAAGACGTATTTTCCCGATTAAAAAGTATTGTTCATAGGAGAAGACATTGTTGAATCCTACGATGGTTTGAGGATATTCTTCGATGGAGCGGAATGTTTCAAAAGAGTCGGCATTGGAGCTGTTTTGGTATCGAAAACTGGCCAACAATATCCCGTATCTTCAAAACTCAGATTTCCTTGCACCAACAACATGGCAGAGTATGAAGCTTGCATACTAGGACTCAACAGGCCATGGACATGAATATTCAAGAGCGTCTGGTAATCGGCGATTCAGATTTTCTTAACACCAAGTACAATGAGAATGGACCACCAAGAATTCCAAGATATTGCCATATGTGCACCATGTGCAGGAATTGAGAAAGAGGTTCACAAAGACAGAATTTTGGCACATCCCCAGAATTCAGAACAAGTTTGCCGATGCACTGGCCACATTATCATCCATGATACAACATTCTGATAACAACTTCATTGATCCTATTCTAGAGAAGATCCATAGCCAGCCAGCATATTGCACCCATGTTGAAGAGGAAGCGGACGGGAAGTCTTGGTACCACGACATCAAGGAATACTTGAACTAATCTCCGTGTTTTTTAACTAGTGTTTGTCTGTAGAAGTGAGAATAGAGGAGAGCATATATAGTAGTTAAGAATTAAACAGAATAATGTAAAAGATCAATTTTTCAGCAACTAGGGAAATTTACAGAATCATCATGCATAAAATCAGTAAAGTCTCCCCTAATTACGGGGTAATCAACCAACGGTAAAGAGCAGGGCAATATTTAAGGAAAGAAAAACCAAGTGAGCAATTAGGGGAAAATAGACATGAGTGCAATTAAGGAAACAATTATTGAAGAATCAATAAATATCACAGCTAAATAAGGTAAGAAAACTAAGTAAGGTCGCAAATGAAGGAATAATCAAGAATCAGCACATAAGTTTTAATAGAGCAAATCAGAATTTAAATAATACTGATTTAAGGAGAGATAAAAAATAATCAAATAGGCTAAGTATAAACACAATAGGCTAAATGTCAAAAATTTGGGGTTTTAGCATAAACTAATTAGGGTTTAGATAAACTCAACATAAATCGGTCAAAACTCATAAGAAAACCTTTGGAGAAAATGATGTTCAGTAAACCCTTGCTTTTAGGAAAACGGTAAATCACTTAGGAAATTAGAAACTTTTCATGAAAAATATGTGAAATAGGTCCGATTCTTCTCAGATCTGTACAAATCTGAGAAGATCAAAAGACAAAGTTAGGTTTTTTCACAAGTAAGATAGAGATGAACACATAGACTTAGAAATCCATAGATTTAGG
The DNA here is from genome assembly GCA_005239505.1 of Nicotiana paniculata. NCBI lineage: Eukaryota > Viridiplantae > Streptophyta > Magnoliopsida > Solanales > Solanaceae > Nicotiana > Nicotiana paniculata. The sequence continues at coordinate 4,572 of MDKI01282494.1, read as the reverse complement.
CTAAAAATAGAAAGATCTTACTCTAAATCGAGCCATGGCGGCATGAAATAGGTAAGAAAAACCCAAAGACGTAAGCAGCCTAGCCCTGGTCCCTTGAGAAGATTCTCAAGGACCGTAGAGAGGGAGGTACCCAACATACGAGTGGATATTGGAGGCCTAGGGTGGTGAAGAACCACCATGAACCGCGGTAGATGAATGACGGCGGGGGGAGAATTAGGGTTAAGGCTAGAGAGCATCTGAGAGAGAAGGGGAAGGGGCGATGACGGGTGAGAGGAGAGAATGAGAGGTTTGAAGGAGGGGGGGTTGCTTTAGGTTTAATTAAGGAAGGGGGGACCTGGACCGTTGATCAACAATGATCAACGACCAGGATTGGCTAAGGTTATTGGGTTGGGCAGGTTGGGGTTTTGGGCTCGAAGGTTTTGGGATTATTTATAAGGTATTGGGCTAGTTTTATAAGGCATTGGTATGGTTAGTTTTAGGCTAAATTTAAAAATAAAAGGTTGTTTGTTAAATACCCAAAGTAATTGAATAAAAAAAATTAATTTATGAAATAATTAACTAATTACAAAAGTGATTTTATGCATGGAAATGTTTTAAAAGTAATTATTTAGTATTTAAAAATGCATTGGACTAATTTCCGGTAAAAATAACACGAAAATTATATGCATGGATTATTATCGCAAAGTTATTACAATTATATCCAAAAAGTGCCAATTTGGCTATTTATGGAATGATTTGGACACAATAGGACCATATGTCACGACCCAAAATCCATAAGGTCGTGTTGGCACCGGACACCACTGTTAGGCAAGCCAATCATTAAATGGTTAAGTTAAATTTCCTGTTTTAGCATTTTTGAAATCATTACCTTTCACTTTATTACATGATAACTAAATAAAATCCGCTAAGTAATATAGGACAGTTTAATATTTCAATTTATAAAATTCATCCCAAACACATCCCAGAACCCGGTGACACAAGTACATGAGCGTTTCCTAAGAATTTTACAAATTCTACAAAGCTTGTCCGAAATCCAAATTGGACAAGGAATAAAAATGAAAAATACAATACATAGAGGAATACCCTGCCGACTGCGGGTCGACTCCGAATGATACATCTCGTCTAATTCCCCAAGTCATCCACATTGCTATGGAGGTACCTGTGCAACAAAATGCACAGCAAGTGTAGCATCAGTACAAAACAACGTGTACTCAGTAAGTATCCCACCTAACCTCAGAGAGGTAGTGACGGGAGGTCGACTTGACACTCACTAAGGTCCAACAAAATATTTCCACAAGATATGATATTAGTAATAGGCATACGAGGATGATAAAAATAGTAACCATTAAAGATAACTGTATTTCAAATAAAAACTGAAAGTAAATAAACAATTACTACTTAATTTACCCCCCAAATATTTAAATAAACAATTAATTCTTTATTTTCCCCCAAATATCTTGTCACTTCAAAATCCATGAAATCATTAACAATTTAGCATGTGCATTCGAGTTAAGGACAACCGGCCTGAGCCATCATAATAATCATATATGTGCACTGCCGAGGGTCGAACGACCCGAACCATAATATATCTTTCAATCTCGATGTGGCGTACTACCCGCTCCCATGCGAGTGAGGGAAATAACGTTCCGCTCGCGGAATGTAAATTGCGAAGCGGCCACACACAGTCATGCACAATCAAACAGTCCACCCCGAATACACCGGGAAAACAAATACTCAAGTAAATGACAAATTTCTCCTTTAAAAGTCAAAAAAATAGTATTTAAATCTTTTCTCGAAATTCATTTGCCATGTTTAATAATATTCAATAATATAACCTTATCAGGAATACAATTATCCACGGAGGAGTCAATTCTCTTTCTAGATTCTTAAGAAAGGTAGACTCTAGCCTTCTTGGGAAATAATTACCAATTCAATAGCATTGTCAGTCTAACATTATTGGTAGGATCACATGTACAACACGTAAGGCATGCTAGGTGGTCCTAAACTACACGGACATAAGCATAACAATAGCTCCAGTCGGACCCTCGTCACTTTGTGCGTACGTAGCCCCCACAAATAGTAGCACATATTTAATTAGTTCGCCTATGGGGACAATTCCCCCTGCCAAGGTTAAAATGGAGACTGACCTCGTTCCGAAATTCCATAACCGGCTCCCAAGACCTTCCGACAACTCCAATGGACACACAACGCCCCAAAACTACCCAAATAACGACAACCCAATGAAATGTAGTCAAATATTTGCAACAATTGAAATTATATAATTCCCCAGCTTCGCGTAGTGAATTGACCAAAATGCCCTCGGGCCCACATGTCCGGATTCCGAAAATTCTCGAAGATAAATTGTACCATAGCTTTACTAGTTCAAATATACAATTTACTCAAATATTCATGCTCAATTCGTGGATAAAATCCAAATTACCAAATTTTCTAGGTTTTGTTCAAAATTCCTAATTTTCAACAATTTTTCATGTTCAATCCATGCAAAAACCTTGTATTTAACTTGGAATGAGATGGAATCACTTACTTGATGATACTTGATAAAACTCCCTTTTAATGCTCCTAAAAATCGCCCACACCAAATCAAATAATGAAGAAATTTACAGGAATCCCGTTTTAAAAACAATATGCCTAGCACTGCCCTTCTATGCGATAGCATAAAGGCCACCGCGATCGCATAGGACAAACCATGCTGCCCCAAACTCTGCATTATGCGATCACACTCTATACCACACGATCACACAAGCCATTCCCAGCTGCCTCCCATTTTCCTCCTTCGCGATTTCATACCTCCCACTGCGTTCGCACGAGCCAACTTCACCCCCCCTTCAATTCCTTCTATGCGATCACATGACAAGGGCTGCGATCGCAATGAGCCCCCAAAACACCAGAAACAATAGCAGCTAACATGAAGGAAATGACTCAAATTAATCCCAAAACACACCCGGGGCCCCCCCCCGTCCAATCACATGACTCAGTCCTATAACATCCCACGGACTTGCTCGAGGCTTCAAATCACATCAAACAACGCCGAAACCACGAATCACACCCAAATCCAAACTTTATGAACTTTGAAATTTCAAACTTCCACATCCGATGCCGAAATCTATCAAATCATGTCCAATTGACTCCAAATTTTTCACACAAGTCATATTAGACATTACTCACCTACTCCAACTTCCGGAATCACATTCCGACCCCGATATCAAAATTATCACTTCCGGCCGGATTTCCTAAAAATTTTCAAATTCCTATCTTTAGCTGAATGACTTCAAAATAACCTACGGACATGCGAATTCACTTCCGATCGCGCTACCAACTCTTGAATCATGATACGGAGCTATTCCCAAGCTCAGAATCCCGAACGGATATCAATAACACTGAAATGCGCTTCAAGCCAAACTTAAGAAATTTCTTCAAAATGCTGACTTCCACTATATACGCTGAAACGCTCGCGGGATATCCAAAGCCCGACCCGGACATACGCCAAGTATGAAATTATCATACAAACCTGTTGGAACCTTCAGATCTTGAATCCGAGGTTATTTTTACTCAAAATTCCAATATTTGTCAATTTCTCCAACTTAAGGCTTTTGAAATGAGAATTTTCTTTCCAGTTTGACCCTGAACATCCCGAAATTCAATTCCAACCATGCCCACGAGTCGTTATACCTGAAATGGAGCTGCTCATGACCACAAACCGCTGAACGACATGCTAGAGCTCAAAACGACCGGTCTGGTCGTTACATTATCCCCTACTTAAGCAGACATGCATCCTCGAATGTGCTAGGAACTTCTCTGGAGTTATATGAAATTATTGCTTAACACCTCGAGAACCTACTCGTGCTACCACAATACAGTTTAGCACATAGTCCTGATCAAACCTAAAGACATCCTCGTTTATCCTTACAATCAGCTCAGAATGCAATTTCAATACCTGAATTCTCGGCCAGGCCTAGTTCCAAAAATATAAACACCGTATAAACTACCACACGATATACCAGAACATGACTGCATACCTTTGCTGAAACAGCACCATGCACCGCATAACTCATCATCTGACCACAATGACACTACTTGAACCTTAATAGCCAAAATTTTACGAATTCGATGCTCCCAATGCACCTTATGATATATATACATCCTGCTATAATGATGGTGATACCTCCACAATGGAGGAGATGTGTAGAAATTTCTAACCAATTGCAGCGTTAATCCAAACATTGAATCCTTCCTCTAGACTAAGACCACCATCTCATTACAAACCAATAAGGGTAATTGTCTTTCAACGTATTTCACATAATCTTATTGCACTAGATCCCTGATCCAAAAATCTCATCTCACCCAGTATGAATTGCTCAGACAACAAATCACCCCAAACATGACCAACAGTCTCACATGACACCACAATGCGTCAATAGGCCAAAACTCGAACATGACACGTAAAGAAATGACTCAGGAAAAGACTACTCAACTCACGCAACTTATTATGAACTCTTTGTTGGTCGAAATCCCAATGCACACGCAAGTGTACGTGGTCGACAAGTAATATAG
>MDKI01167277.1:0-30779 GCA_005239505.1 Nicotiana paniculata | reverse complement strand
CACTCAAAGCTTTCTGCTCTCTTTCTGTGTCACTTACTATTATTCTAAGTTAGCCGGCTGCAATCCAAGGCTAACTATTGTGCTCTCCTGTGCCTTCACTTCTGTGTTTACTGTCTCTTTACTGGTATGTCCTGATTTTCAATTCAAGTCCCAAGACCAATATGTTTCTTTTACTGCTTCAGTTTATCATGTTCCTAATCTGTTTCTATCTATTGTTTTGTTGTTCAACATATAATTGACCTCCTTGAATAATTTCTTCATCTAGTATGCTAGTTATGTCTTAACTTTGTAGGGTTAGCATGTTCTTATAAACCTGTAATCTGACTCAATGTGACTCAACTCTATTTTGATGCTTGTGTACTGGCTAGTTCTGGTATGCACCTATTGATTTGTTACCCTAAGTTGTCTTGATGCTATGCTCAATCATGTTTAGTATGAAATCCTATACTATACTATCTCCCAACCCCATGAATCCCCTATAGCACTTCTGATTCTGTGACTTTGTTTTAATTAGCACTCCTGAATCTATGTCTTACTATTTGCACTAATTTCCAAGGACCCCTGTCTGTTATGTGTTCACCATAACTGCTCTACTTGTCCCCAATCCCCAGTTATCCCTGTGTGAAGGTTTGTTCTCTGAGTATTGTTGAACTTGTTTGACTGACCTGCTGTTTGCTTAAATTACACAACTGTTTTCAAAAGCTGTTTTACTAAACAATTCTCCTATTTCATAAAACTACTTCAACTGGGTCTTCCGCTGAGCTGATCGCCTACTTCGAGGACTCCCGACCTGTCTATCGTGACCTGCGGCATGAAACGCAGTGTCCCCAGGCAAAAGGGACGTCAGTACAAATAATGTACCGAGTATGTAAGGAATGAAAATCAGTAAATAATAAACAGGAGAGAAACATGGAGTAAAAGACTCAACATGTAAGTCTGCATAGCTCTGTGAATCTTTTCATTTTTATAATGTCATGCATATGTGAATAAATGCCATACCATGCATAGGTATATGCATTCATAACATCATCAAGCTTCTAAGGACATCCCATCACATCACTTCGGCCATTGTGGGCAAATCACCAACGTATACGAGCTGATCAGGTGGTAGTGCGTATATAACGTCGTAACCTTTTTCCATATCCCATATACATATATATACGCGTATATAATTCCATCTGGTCATGGGTCAATGTACATGTATAAATGCATGAAATGCATAAGAAATACGTTAATAAGATTTCTCAGAATGTCATAAAAATAATATGCATGTCGGATTAACTTTATCAATTACGTATTTTTCAAAGAGCCATGAACAGAAGATGTAATAATAATTCACATGGGGAATCAAGAATATAGACACCCATAGCATTTATATGAATAGAGTCATTTATGGAAGTTGTGCATTTTCTCGTTTCATTCATGTCATATAGATCATGCCAAAAGAAAGAAGGACTTAGCCTTAACATACGTGGAGTAGGAAAAAATTCATATTATATTCTTGGAAAAGGTTGCACTGTACTCCTTTAGAACCGCAAAAATTTACGTTGCTAAGATTCTAATAAATATCGTTGGAATCATTTGGTTGTTAGAAGTTTTGTTGAAAACTTATAAGAATTGCTAACGTTCTTACTTCTGATTGTAGTGTCTTGAGAATGAAAATGTTTTTTTGTATCCAAAATCCTAGAATGAATATGTTAGGTTGAAATTAATATCCTAGGATGAAATGTGTCTTGAACTTCATGTATTATGTTGCCACCTAATCACAAATGACCAAGATTCATTTGTTTGGTTAGGGTCTTGCTGCCACGTGGTGGTGAGGAGGGGTTTTAATCATATCCCCTAACCAATTAATTAATTGGGTAATATTCTGTTACCCGGTAATTAATCAATTACCCGCATAATTAAAAATTATCTCAAATTACTTAAAATTTTACTCATTTTTAATACACCTTATACATCCTACTACCATGGTCATATGGTACCTTGTATGGTACTAGTCCATAAATATAGTCCATAAAATGCTGGTATTGAAGTTCAGACCGTATTTTATCCAAATCGACCACCTTCAACAAAACTTATTTTCTTCGATTCATTTACCTTTTATCCTTCATGGCACTTACTTATCACTCGTTATTTTGCATAAATTCCTGTAAACTCAATATAATCTCATTCCCGAGCTTCCATTAATTTATTTATTGTGCACTTTCACGTACGAAAACATGGGGTGTAACAAAAGGGCAGAAGCGCGTGGTCAACCGCAGAAGCGGTTGCGCAGGAGCGTGAAATGGTCCGCAGAAGAAGATTTCGCCTGGTTTGGAGGGAACCGCACCTGCGATGGACTTTCCGCAGGTGCGGATGGTGTACCTCAGGTGCGGAAGATTGGCTGGGCAGATTGTTTTAAGATCGGAACTTGGCCCATTTTTCTTCCATTTTTCATTTGGTTGGGGCAATATTGGAGAGCTTCAAAGGGAGATTTTCACCAAGCAACACAAGGTAAGCGATTCCCATGTATTAAAAGTAAATACATGGTTCGTATAAGAATTTAAACATGGAAATTAGTAGAAATTGTGGGGTTTATAGTAGAAAAACCTAGAAATTATATTTTTTGATTTTGACCACGAATTTGGGCATGGAATTGAGTATAAATCATATATTTGAGTTCATGATGTCATGGGTAAGGTTCATCTTCGAAAATTTTCGGAATTTGGACACGTGGGCCTGGGGTGAATTTTAGGAATTTCTTCAAATTGGGTTGGAAAAGTCACCTTAATTGTTAGGATGTGAACTCTTGAGCATGTATTGACTTTTTATATATCATTTGACTAGCTTCGGGTCGTTTGGCACTGAGTCGAGGATTGAAAGCACAATTTTGGACCGGGTGCTGATACCCAATTTTTCCCAAAATATTTTTAAAAATTTCATATGTACCTTCAAAATCGTGCATTAACAACGATTGGTATTTTCCCATAATTTTCCTATATTTTGTCTAATTTATCTAGCATTTTAATTCCAATAAATAATTATAAAATCGCGTCACAAGCGATTTCCAAATAGTTCTTGATTTATTATTTATGTTTACGGTCTTATTAAGTCCAAATTATCCCATAATTAGTCAAACTGGCACCTTTTGGCTATAATTGCAATAACCTTGCAATTATAGTCCAATCATATAATTTTATACCATTTTCCCACTAGAAATTAATTATTTTTATTTTTAAATACTAAATAATCTTTTTAAAACTATTTTCTATGCATGAAATTCGTTTTTATGATTATTAGTTATTTTATAAATTGTTTTAATTAATTTGGATTGGGTATTTTTCAAATAGCCTACTCTATTTCGATTCTAGCCTAAATAAAACCAGCCCACCTGATTAAATCTAGCCCAAATACCCTAAGCCCAATTCCTAAATCTTACTGGACCCAATTCCCACTTAATCTGGACCGTTGATCATTTCGGATCAACGGACCAGATTCATCCTTTCCTAATTTAACCTAAGAGACTACTCCCCCACACCTTTCATTTCCCTCACACACCTGTTGTCACTCCTCTCTTCTCTCTCAAATCCTCTCAACCAAACCCTAGCTCTCAAGCGTCATCACCGGCATAAACTCCACCTTGTAATGTTTCCATGCATTCTCCGGCCAGTCCTGGCCTTGTACGCTCCGTGGCTCTTCGAGTTTATGAATCCTTGAAAGGGTTTCAAAGGACTCCAACCGACTCTGGTTTGAGTCTATGTTCGCTGGCCTGTCTAAGGCCACTTTTCGTTTGTAAGTTAGAATCTCGCCTTGTTTCATTACAACTCTATGGTTTCTAAGCCGATTCTCTCATCTATGGGTTATCTATCTCTGAAACCCTATTTTTTAACTCTTGACTTCCTAGACCTGTAATAGATCTGAATATATCCTGAGTTATTTTGTTATTTTCCTTAATGATTTCTCCGATTTTTGCTAAAACACATCTTCTTCTTCAAACTAGGGTTTCTTGACCCCTTTTCAAAAATGATTCTTCTTCTGATTTAAGTTTCATATGCTTAAGCGTCTATTTAAGTTTTCCCCCTTTTGTCTGACTTATTATGTCAAAACCCTAAGTTTCTTGGTCTTAACCATGAGTTCTGACTCTGTTCTTGCTTATTTGTTCATTTGATTCATTTGCATGTCTGTTATTTATGAATTCGTTCAGAGTTTCTGTGATTTTACCTTACTAGGGTTCTGATTCTTGCATTTGTCCTGCCTATTATATGTTTATTCAGTGCAATTTTGATTCACCTTAATCAATACTACTCCTGTTTGAATCCCTAATTCCCTGTGATTGATATCCTCCATCCTCTACTGATTTCAACCTCTAAAATATTTTCTTGCCTTATTTTATGGGCGATTATGCTGTCAATCGATTTTTTAAGTACTTTCCTTAATTAGATTTTCTGAACCTAGCCTCTATTACATGTCTTATACTTCTATGTGCTGAGATTGTTTCCTTATGTGTTATATTCCAGTCACATATGGTACCTTTCCTTATTTATTACATTTCTATTACCGTTTGAAGTTAACTCCTTAATTGAAGGGAGTACTTACATTGATTTTACGCTGATTGATTCGGATTCCCCAATCACTGCATGACTTTCATTTTTACCATATTCTCTACCTAGTTTCAAACTATATATACATTTCTCTTTCATTAACTGAACACACACGAGCACATTGTTTCAAAAGCTCCCTCTCTCACACACACTCAAAACTTTCTGCTCTCTTTCTGTGTTACTTACTATTATCCTGAGTTAGCCGGCTGCAAGCCAAGGCTAACTATTGTGTTCTCTTATCCCTTCACTTTTGTGTTTACTGTCTTCTTTACTAGTATGTTCTGATTTCAATTCAAGTCCCAAACCAATATGCTTCTTTTACTGCTTCAGTTTATCATGTTTCTAATATGTTTCCATCTGTGATTTTGTTATTCAACCTGCAACTAATATGTCTACTTTTCTGCTTTATCAGCATGCTTCTGAATATGTCCAACCCCTTAGGATCAGCCTACTTATGAACCCCTTTTGTAGTATACCTCAATGTGACTCTTCCTTACTTATGTTTTTCCCTGATTTTATCATGAACCTTTTTGTGCAAAGCAGTTAGCTATCCTAAGTTGTCTGATCGTTTGTTGGTTCTGAGATTCATGATATATTGATTCCCTAAACCCTTATAAGAATTTTCATGCTCCTATAACTATGTGTGCACTACATGTGCTCTATGTGTCCCCAATAACTCTCTCTTTTCAAAAGTTGTTTTACTGAATGACTCCCTCTTTTATTTCACAAAACTGTTTCAGCAAGTCTCTTTTAACACTGTTTTCTTACTAAAACCTTTTCAAAACAATATCAAGGACTCTCACTCTACTCATAGGTTCATAAGTTATGCCCCTCCAGTGTATGACTGCCTTGGGATTCCTGTGAGATCCCTCTGAACTCTGATGCACTAGGGTTGGCACTTCCACACTGCACTTACTCAATTATGGTTGTGAAATCTGGGTGTGATCACTACCCGGGATCCCTTGAGGTCCTTAGGGAACTCTGACACACCCACATATGAGAAAGGCTATGAAACTGTAACGATCCGGCTGGTAGTTCCGAGAGTTTAGCCCCTTTTCACCCGTTTCTGCTTCATTTTATGTGGTTTAGCCTCATTTATGTGTGTTGGGTCGGTTGGTTCGGGTTCAGAGTGATCATGGTGAGAATTGAGGCATTTAGTCTCTCAAGGTAGCCTATAGTTGAGAAAGTCAACTGAGATTTGACTTATTGGTGAACGACCTCGAAATGCAGATTTATGGCTTGGATAGCTTTGTTAGGTGATTCAGGACTTAGGAGTGTGTTTGGAATGAAGTTTTGATGTCCGGTGTAGAATTAGGCTAGAATTGGCGAAAGTTAGTTTTTGGCGAATTCCGATCGGTAGTGAAAAATAGACTATTGGGGTCGGAATGGGATTTCGGAAGTTGGAACAGGTCCGTAATGTCATTTTTGGATATGTGTGCAAAATTTCAGGTCAATCGGAGGTGTTTTGGTTGGTTTCGGCGTCGTTGGCGAAATTTGGAAGTTTCAAAGTTCATAGGGTTGAATTTGATGTAATTTTGGTGTTTTCGTGTTGTTTTTGGTGTTTCGAAGGCTCGACTAAGTTTGAATAATGCTATGAGGTGTGTTGGTATGTTTGTTTGGGGCCCCGAGGGGTCAGGATTGATTTCGGATGGTTGGCGGAGTTTTGAACTTGGAAAATTGCAGCAAATGGCTACTGGTGTATGTTTCTGGAGTTGGCCGCACCTGCGGATGGTTAGCCGCAGGTGCGACGTTGCAGGTGCGAAAGGTCATGCGCACGTGTGAGAATTGGTCCGTTAGTGGGTTTTCGCAGGTGCGCACCTGGGACTGCAGGTGCGGGTCCGCATGTGCGATGAAAGGTCCGCAGGTGCGGAATTGCTTGGCAGAACAGTATAAAAGAAGCCTCCGTGAAATTTTATTCATTTCACCATTGTTGCATGCGGTTGGAGCTCATTTGAGGGCAATTTGAATAGAGAATTCATGGGTCTTCAGTGGAGGTAAGTTCCCGGATTATTAAAGTCGTTTCTATGTTATTTTGTTCGGATTAGGCTTGTAATTTGAAGGATTAAAGTAAGAAAAAGTTTGGAAAATGGGAGGAAAGATTTGGGAATTTCTTTTGGCAATTTTAGTGGGCAATTGTGGTCCGATTTTGATGTTCTTGGTATGTACGGACTCGTGGGAGGATAAGGGTCCTTGTGATGTAAATTTTATCAGATTCGGAGGCGTGGGCCTGGTGCTCGGGTTTGGCCGAATTTCGAGATTCTTGTATAAATTGATAGTTTTCGATTGGGTCGTGTTCCTTTAGTATATATTAATGATATTAAATTGGTTTTGGTTAGATTCGGAGCAATCGGGAGCCAATTGGAGGGGCAAGAGCATAGCGGACTAGTATTGTGGTCCGGTAGAGGTAAGTAATGGTTATAAATCTTGTCCTGAGGGTATGAAACCCCGGACTTCATATTTCTCACTGATTTTAGAATGGCGCACATTCCGGATGACGAGTATGTGGCGCACACTGATTTTTGGATTGGACTTGGTCCTCTCCGCGGGAACTAATGAGTTGCGTATTTTTACTCAAAATCTTATGTTAAATTATGTTCTAAAGATTGTTGCAATATTTGGGCTATAAGTCGTGTTTGGGGCCTCGTGCCAATCTGTTTGGACCCCTTGGGGGCTTTTTACTGTTGTTTTCCTCACTATTTATTGATGATTTCACTCAGTCACATTGTGCTTACTGTTTTAGAAACTCAGCCTGATTTACACTACTTTGAGATTTAAAAATGATGTTTTGGGTCGAGTACCCCATTTTACTGATACGCCCGAGGGGCTTTTGAGAGGCTCTGACTGAGTGAGGCCGAGGGCCTGATTTTTGAGGATATGATACGCCACGAGGTGGCTTGATATTAGCACTTGGACTGAAGGTGCCCCTCCAAAGTCTGCACACACCCCCAGTGAGCACACCGAGTACCAAGTGACGAGTGATTGGGAGGCATGAGTGAATGTGAGGTATGCTTGAGGGGCTTATTATGAGTGACTATGAGGCATGCCCGAGGGGCTGATTATGATACATGTTTTGCCCGATGGGCTACTTATGCTTTTACTACTTTCACTCTGAACTTATGAAATAAGTTTTTCCCGAGGGGCCTTTTTATGATTTTCAGCATTTTTACACTAAACTTCTTGAAAGTTACGTTGAAACTATTGGCAAGTGTATTTCCAAATAATTTTTACTGACATTGGCTTTTAAGCGTGATGATTTAACGTATACATTATTGGAAAGAAAAGTTGTGCTTATTGTGAATTGATGAATTGATTTTATGTGCTTCTTGCTGCTCAGACCTGATTTATTTTCATTACTACTGAGTTGGTGTACTCACATTACTCCTTGCACCTTGTGTGCAGATCCAGGTGTTAGGTCAGGGTGAGTTGTTTATCTGTTCCAGAGATTCTCGGAGGTTTGCGAGGTAGTTGCATGCGTCCGCAGTCCTGCTCTCTCTCCTACTTACTATTATAGAGTTTATTTTCTTTTGAGTTGTATATTTTATGTAGATGCTCATGTAATGACTCCGGGTTCTCAGGGGTTGTATTTAATATTCAGTATAGCTTTAACTGTTTTATAAATGTTTAAAGGAAACCTTTATGAGTTATCAGTATAGTAAAGATGTAAATGGAAGCTTATTATGATTTGAGTGTAGTTTTGGTTGGCTTAGTTCCACGATAGGTGCCATCACGACTGGCTTAGATTTGGGGTCGTGACAGTTTGGTATCAGAGCGCTAGGTTACATAGGACTCACCGGTCATGAGCATGTTTAGTAGAGTCTTGTGGATCGGTACAGAGACGTCTGTACTTATCTTCGAGAGGCTGCGGAACCCTTAGGAAAAATCTCACATTCTTGAATTCTTGTCGTGCGAACCCATTTAATTCAGCTAAGAGTGTAACTCTTGAATTCCTTCCATGTATTCAAGCGTGAACGAGAGTACTTGGTATTAACTGTGCATCGACAGCTTGTGACTTCCATGGATGAGATGTGATTTTTGGCATGTTGGTAATGGGCCCGCCTGGAGGACTTGAGGCCAAACTCATTCTGTGGCTTGAGTGCTGAGATTTTTGTTGTGTGGGCACATGTATTTGGGGACTTATATGTCCGGTGATGTCCTTATTAATGGGACCTTGTGACTAGATGGCTACGCGGTGAGTGTGATTTGATGGTTAGATGTGTTCAGACTTTGATTGTGACAAAAAGGTTGGCTGGAAATGTGGCAAGATTTATTGAGTGTTTGATTTCTGTCTCGGTTTGGTATATGGCCTTGAGTTGTGAGTATATTAGAAGACCTCTCATGTTGTTTAGTTGTGGAGTGAAGCGGATCTTTCTGTTGGGTTATGAGTTCCTGGTGATGTCTTTTGAGCTGATCATTGCCCCAACAGTGTTCATGTATTTGATTGACGGTGTATTTTGGCCGTATTAGCACTCCTTGCTATTGTATTCATTGATGGCGTCCTGGAATATTCGCGTATCCAGGAGTAGCATACTCAGTATTTGAGGATGGTAGTGTGCAAACGGGTCACGTCGATTCTGTCTAATTGGTAAGTGTGATTGAGATTTACGTTAGAGGGTGTCAAGACTTGTGGTATTTCTACATCATCACGGATTCTACATATCAATATCAGGAAGGTGAAGGTAATGGCTTTAGATTCGTAGGATGTCTCTTCAGGGTAAGTACTTCGAATGTGGTACTTTTGGGGATATTTGAGAGAGTATTCGGCAGCTTATGAGCCTTAGACAGTATGGTTTTGTGCTTGGGTCGCGTGTGGTGAGTTTGGGTTGAAAATTGTGGTATTACGGCAAGGAGAAGTATCAATTTGAAGGTAAGTCAGAAGGAACTTGGGTAAATAGGGCAACCTGGTAGTAGGTCGGATCGGCATAGTAAGGGATACGATTAGTTCTTTTGGTGTTCATAAGGTGACGAGTTTTTACGGGTGTTTCTTAGCAATGCTCTTTGATTTTTGGTGGCGTGCGTAGCTTGGTTGAGTTAGAAGAATTCAGTCCTGATGGTTTGGTGTTGCGCAAATGGGATTTCGTATAGTTCTTGATGGTTTCTACCGCGGTTAAGGGTGCATATTTTCGTTTGGCGTGAGGTGCGGGTGACGTATAGTGAATTTGCTTCTAAATGGGACCAAATGGAAGTTCTTGGCTAGTTGGGTACGTAGTTGCTTGTGGCTCAGAAGGGACTATGGAGTTCCCGTGTTTTTTTCCTAGGTTGGCGTGGCGTATGCGGTATGTTGGGTAGAGTTGAGATTTGCATATGTGAGGTCACGGTTCGGTTCTGGAAGGAAGGTCATAAATTCTTAGGCAGCATGGGCAGTTCAGATGCCTAGGTAGATGATATCACTAATCGGTGCGACTTGATGAGGGTATACATTTCAGAAAGAGCAATGTGTTTGAGTTAAGGGTACTTCATTGGTATCGCGACGCCCTATTGTTGGATCGACTATTGATATTCAAGGTTGCTTGGTAAACGGAAGAATTATAGGGTATCCCTCGTGGAATGAGTGATTATTTGGAATATGTTATGTATTCGAGCGGTGGAGTTGTGATCAGATATGGTAATCTGTACGCTTAATGGACTTCGAGACTGAGAGTTCTCATAAACAGGTTATTTTGTGGTAGTGAACTGTGAAGATGCGAGCTGAGCTAGTCGTATGTTAGTATGTACCATGATTCCGTCATTGTAAACTTTTAGGTAAGTATCTGTATGTTGTGGGTGATCAGAGTTAATTTAGGGTTACTGGTAGTCTAATAAGGGTGTGTGTTCTACACCGAGTCAAAATTGTTAGCTCTGAATTTCTATTATTGAGGAATGTACCATTCGATTGTGATTGAGTTTATTCATGTTCTAGAGTGATCTATGAGTTACCCTTCAGTGTTGCGAGGAGTGGTGATTATTGGTTATATGCACATATGGTGCGGTTCTAAATGGGCTTTATAGCTAGATTCGAGTAAGGTAAGTAATTGGGTGTTGCGGGATTGAGACGTGTTGGTTTTACACCTTCTATTTCGGGTGGCATGGTATCGTCTAGTTTCCCCCGTGGTTATGGAAATGCACTTTGAGTACTTGATCGCGAATTTCGAATGGTTATTGATTTTGGGCAAGGTGTCTTGAAGTATTTCAAGTGGACCAGTGTTTGGATGAGATCGCACAGTGTGCGGGGTTATGTAGGGGTATGACCCTTGGTACCAGATTCGTGTGTTTTGATTTTTTTACAATGTGTGCCAGGTTGTTAGTATGATATGGTGATGGTAATTGTTAATGGTAGGATAGTCCTCTCGTGTGGATCTTTTATATAATTTGATTACATTGGGAAGTTGTTGTTAAGTGCACAAGTTGCACAGGTTTTTGGCTTCGAATTGTATCAATGTGTCATGTCACCAGGGTGGTCGTGATGGATGAGAATAGGTCATTGGACCTAGAGTGAATATTTTCAGAATTTTCTACATCATGGTTGGAAGGATAAATATCGGTAGTCGGCTTAGGAATCTGCTATAATTCCTGTTTGGGAAGGGGGAGTTTCATGTCTGACTGATCGGATGAATGGTTGTTAGTTCTACGTGCTTCTTTCATCATCGGCAGTATATGGAAGTGTTAGAGCGAGGCATTTCTTGATAAGAGGTTATGTACCGGTATTGGGTTGTTCTGAGCAGTTATTGTGGTGAAGAGTTATCGCTATGAGTGTTTGAGTCACGCGGTGTATTATGTGATTTCATCTGGGGTGCGTATATGGCTTGATTCAGCATGTTCAGACTTGTTCAGTTTATAGTTATGGAAATTTTGATCTTGTATATTATTTCAGAAGTGGGAATGTGGTTCTACGGTTTAGGGGTGGTCAGGATTGGATTTCGAAATTTCAATGGTATTGTGCTATTGGACCTATATGGGATAGGGTGACGTAGTATCACACCGGGTATGTACATGGTAAGCTACGTAACAGTTTGATGCTGTTGGAGAACAACTCTTGGCACGTTTGAGGACGAACGTATATTTAAGTGGGGGAGGATGTAACGACCCGGCCGGTTGTTCCGAGAGTTTAGCACTGTTTCCCTCGTTTTTGCTTCATTTTATGTGGTTCAGCTTCATTTATGTGTGTTGGGTCGGTTGGTTCGGGTTCAGAGTGGTCATGGTGAGAATTGAGGCATTTAGTCTCTCAAGGTAGCCTATAGTTGAGAAAGTCAACTGAGAGTTGAATTATTAGTGAACGACCTCGGAATGCGGATTTTATGGCTCGGATAGCTTTTTTAGGTGATTCGGGACTTAGGAATGTGTTTGGAATTAAGTTTTGATGTCCGGTGTAGAATTAAGCTTGAATTGGCGAAAGTTAGTTTTTGGCGAATTCCGGTCGGCAGTGGAAAATAGGCTATCGGGGTCGGAATGGGATTCCGGAAGTTGGAACAGGTCTGTAATGTCATTTTCGATATGTGTGCAAAATTTCAGGTCAATCGGAGGTGTTTTGGTTAGTTTCGGCGTCATTGGCGAAATTTAGAAGTTTCAAAGTTCATAGGGTTGAATTTGATGTAATTTTGGGGTTTTCGTGTTGTTTTTGGTGTTTCGAAGGCTCGACTAAGTTTGAATAATGCTATGGGGTGTGTTAGTATGTTTGGTTGGGGACCCGAGGGGCTTAGGATTGATTTCGGATGGTTGGCGGAGTTTTGAACTTGGAAAATTGCAGCAAATGGTTGCTGGTGTAAGTTTCTGGTGTTGGCCGCACCTGCGGATGGGTAGCCGTAGGTGCGACATCGTAGGTGAGAAAGGCCATGCGCAGGTGCGAAAGGAGGCTAGGCAGGGGAAATCCGCAAGTGCGAAGTGATGGCCGCACATGCGAAGCCGCAGGTGCGGAGAAGGGGTCGCAGGTGCGAGAATTGGTCCGTTAGTGGGTTTTCGTAGGTGCGCACCTAGGACCGCAAGTGCGGGTCCACAGGTGCGATGAAAGGTCCGCAGGTGCGGAATTGTTGGGCAGAACAATATAAAAGAAGCCTCCGTGAAATTTTATTCATTTCACCATTGTTGCATGTGGTTGGAGCTCATTTGAGGGCAATTTGAAGAGAGAATTCGTGGATCTTCAGTGGAGGTAAGTTCCCGGATTATTAAAGTCATTTCTTTGTTATTTTGTTCGGATTAGGCTTATAATTTGAAGGATTAAAGTGAGAAAAAGTTTGGAAAATAGGAGGAAAGATTTGGGAATTTCTTTTGGCAATTTTAGTGGGAAATTGTGGTCCGATTTTGATGTTCTTGGTATGTACGGACTCGTGGGAGGATAAGGTTTCTTGTGATGTAAATTTTATCAGATTCGTAGGCGTGGGCCCAAGGCTCGGGTTTTGCCGAATTTTGAGATTCTTGTATAAATTGATAGTTTTTGATTGGGTCGTGTTCCTTTAGTATATATTAATGACATTAAACTGGTTTTGGTTAGATTCGGAGCAATCGGGAGCCAATTGGAGGGGTCTGCATTTTATATGCGCATTAGATACCATGTTTTAGGACCTCACTAAGTCACACCTAGCTAAACTACTGATGCATGAAAAAAGGAACATAAGACAGTATCACATATGATTATCCTGTGTTAGTAAAACTGGTAATAACCCATGTGTCTTTGAACCACTAAGAACAACATGCTTTAGGTAAAACAACTTCTAAACTGTTTTAAATAATTCTGGTAACTATTGTGCATTCCCCCACGCCTAGGCAAGCCTTAGGTAACCAACTTTTATAAAACTGGAAAACTGTTGCTTTTGTGTTTACTGCTTAATGGTTAACGTGCTTAAAATGAGTAGGCAAACTGGTTAGGGCCCTTGCTTCTGGGTTTATAAAATAAAACTGCATATCTTCTGTGTTTTGATATTCACTTAGACATCATGTTTTATGATCTTGTCTAATAATACTGCTCTTATTTGTGTTTGAGTCGTGTTGTTTACGTGCATTATCTGTGGAGGTAAATATGAGCCTCTTAATTGTTTTTCCCCGTCTTAATTTGTTCAAGTCCTATCTGTTCTTTCCTGTCGCCTAGTATATTCTCCTTTCAACCTTAGGGGTTTGTTTAGAACTGCCTTTGAGTAGAGGTCTTAATCTCCTCCAGGACCATTAAGGAGGGACGGGTAACAGCACGCATAGAGGTTGTTAAATAAATTCGATTAATAACCGCTAAGGTGTGGGGAAGGGTAGACATGGATGTGATGATCGGTGCGCTAATGCCACGTGTATCCCCTCTTCTGATGAGTGATTACCGGGCATTGTACTGATATGATCCTATAGGATAAACAACCTAGGACCCCCTATCCCTTATATATATGTGTTTAGATCATAACTCTTTCAAAGCCTTATATGTGTGCCTAGACTCTAAATCTTTTAAACTTTAGCACATATGTGTGCTTAGACTACGAATCTTCTCAAAAACCTTTATTTGTTTACCTATGTGCTTTAATTGCTCATGTGCTACCTGTTTTAAAATTCACAAAGCTTGTTGGTCGGGAACCACACTTGTGGACTTCAAGGGGTGCCTAACACCTTTCCCTTGAAGTAATTTCAAGCCCTTACCCTATCTCTGGTTATCCAATCTGTGTTTGCAAATGACCCTTAATAGGTTCCCTAACGCACCTTAATTCGTTAGGTGGCGACTCTTCAATTCCTTACTCCTTTCCCAAAAGGAAACGAGTTGTCCCAATAATGTCAAATACCTTGACCGATCCGAAAGGAGAGGGAGAAGAGAGGGGGGCGCGACACCGGGAAGTAAGCTTTGAGACGAGGTAAGTCTCCTGTCTAACTCTGTGAGGGGGAAATTACCCCTAGGTGTTGTATATTGATGTATGTTGCTTGTTTTGGGGGCTACGTACACGCGGGGTGATGAGAGCCTGTGCGTAGCTACATTCATGTTATTGTCCGGGTAGACTTAGGTTCACATCATGCTTTAGATATACTATTTGAGCAGTCTCTTCCCTATTAAATTCCTCTGTTTTATATTTTTACTTGAGAGACTTACTATTGTGGAGACTTCACGAGTTCATGTCACTGAATAACTTTACTTCTCTTACGGTATATATATATATATACACACACACACATACACGCATTATTCGCCTCGACGGGATTATGTATTTCCACTCTTATGGGATCGGGCCATTCGCCTCGTCAGAATTTATGTACCACATTCTAATGGGATCGGGCCGTTCGCCTCGGCAGGATTTATGTACCACACTCTCATGGGAGCGGGTCGTTCGCCTCGACAGGTTATCTGACGTATCTATGGTTCGTGTCGTTCGACCCTCGGCAGTGCATAGTTTAATCTTTTATTTTGGATTGGGTCGTATGCTTCGTCATTTCCTATAACATGTCCTCATGAACTCGTGCATAAATTTGGCAAGAAGTCAGGGTACACGTGAGTTTTCCTGATTTGAGTTATGACAATCTAATTGATGAGATCCACTACACCTATGTGTGTGCTCCGTTTAAGGAGGGAATATCCTAATGGGAAGCTTGAGTTTATTGTAAATAGGGGAGTTTGTATCACATATCCTATGCTTATTTATTTCATTTATTACTCTGCCTCATGGTTATTTACCTCTTTACTATACCCGATATTGTTGGACCACTAGTGAGTGTCGACATAGACCCCTTGTTACTACTCCTCCGGGGTTACGCTTGATACTTACTGGGTACACGTTGTTAATGTACTCATACTATACTTGCAACACATTTTTGTGCAGGTACATATATGATTATTGGACTTGTGATAGCAGAGGCATGTGCGTTGATACGCTCAAATTACACTTTAAATAGTGTAAGCGGTCGATGTCAAATATAATAACCCAACTAGGTTGGGGTCGAATCCCACAGGGAATAGGCGTGAAAGGATTACTTGAATAGTGTGAAGCTTATCTTGAATAGTGAAGCTTAACTTAGATCGTAATTCTATTCCGTTAGTGTAACCAGAGTATTGTAATTGAGCGGAATAGTAACAAGTGTGGTTAAATAAGATTGTAACTAATTTGATTAACTAAACCAAGGTCGTGACCCCTTCAATGGAATATAATGCTATCGGTGTTAATATGATATATTTCTAATTGAAAGTCCTTTTGATATGCAAATGATTTCTAAATGACTACTCAATATTTTCCAATAGTTGAGTAGTATTTCATCTTTAATACTTTTCCAAATATAAAAGACTTGCAATTAAGAATAATCAATTTATGCCAAATAAAATACACTTATTCCTAAGCGATTCTATTAAACAAGGTTTAAAGCCTTGAGTTTTTGATATTTACTTCTACCAAACTCTAACCCACTTTTTCAAGTAGAGAAAGAGTATAATGACACTTGTTAATGTTTGCAACCACCAACAATAAATGAAAAATGAGAAATAAATATATATCAACCAACCATTATATATATATATATATATATATATATATATATATATATATATATATATATATATTCAATGGTAAACACCCATTAACATTACACTCATTTAGGGTCCACAACTTTAGTATTTAAAACTAGTCACACATGCTAAAATATAAAAAGAAGAGAATATTAAATGTCATAATGCTTACAAAAGTGCAAGATTCTTCACTCTCAAACTTCCAAAAGGTAGGAATATTCAATGCTTGGAATGTAGTTCCTTTTTCAGACAAGATGCCCCCACAAAACCCTAATAAATCTATTTATAGTGGGCTAAAAGTCGGGGTAAATTTCGGACCAAAATACCCTTTTAAGCAAGTTATGCGACCGTATATTTGTCGCATAACAGACATGCGGTCCGAATTCTATTCAATTCCATCGCATCTTCTCATACCTAGGTTCCAGGTAGTCGTCGCAAAGGGATTATGCAGTTCGCATTGTTGATGTGTGACCGCATCTTGCCATCGCATTTCTGGGCTCAACAACTCTACCGGAGGTTTGCGATCCATTATGCGGACCGCATTGTTGTTATGCGGTCGCATAGTGGACCACATTTTCTTTGCTTGGAACAACTAAACAAGTTGTTGCACTTTGCGGTCTTCTTGAGCATTCTGCATTCCGCATGTTTGATTTGCGGCCCACATGTTTAGTTTGCGATCGCACTTTGTCATTTGCTTGCTCTTTTGCGTCTTCTTGATTTCCTTCCATGTTTTTGGGTTCTCAAGCCTCATGCACTGCAAAACATCAAAATTACATAAGTATAACGGATAATTGCATTTGAAACGAGCTAAAATCTAAGCAATTGGTATTAAATGTGCCGAAATTCTCCGGCACATTAACACCCCCAACTTAAACTCTTGCTTGTCCTCAAGCAACTAAAACAACACTATCCTATTCTAGACTCTAACTAAACGACATGGAACAATAGTGACCGCGGACGGTTTTAATCGTCAGTTTTACAAGCACGTACTTTCATTTATTTACCCTTCTTGAACACTGTTATTATTTACAAAGAAGTCAATCAACCTGTGAACTTTGAGCCTCGACCAAATTGACAAAATGTTAGTCTCATCTAAGCGCACTTGCATTCAACTTCAAGAACTCAGCTTCCGTTAAATCTCGCAGTTCATGTACCCTCACAAGAAAGAAAGTCCCAACATCCCAATATTTACAATGATAACACAAGGGAAAAATTCACAAAGACACTCACTCTCACAACGAATTTCAAGTGTTACTACATACCATGCCATAGGCTTGCCCTTATTTTAATTCACCGCCTATTCTAAAAGCGTTCGGGTGGAGATCCCATAAGGACTTTTTAAGCTTGTAATGTAGGTTTAGGGAAGGGTCGGATAAACATTTGGAATACAAGTGACTACACCCTCCTTGAACACTACTCACATTTTTCTTTCTTGTTGCACTTTGTTTCTTTTCAACCCACACAATCCTCATTGGTATCTAGTTACCAACATAGAACCACCTTAAATACCTCTCTACTCTTCTTCAAGGCTCCATATTTATATACATGCATATATCTTTTTTTCTTTTCTTTTCTTTTCTTTTCTTTTCTCTTTTTTTTTTTCTGTAGTTTTCTTTTGGAGCTTGAATAACTTCACATGAGAATTTTGAGGTTTATGGTCCTACACTCAATATACAACCTTACCAATTTCTAACTTAACACCACACCCCCAACTTAGGCTTTTTGCCTCATTCTTACTGTTCAAGGAGGGACAGGTTCAAAGAGGCAATTATTTTACAAAAAGGGGAACGGTTTGTAATGAGGTGGCCAAAGAAAAGGTTAAAGGCTCAAATGGGGTAACTAGTGGTAATATTTATACAACGGCTAGCTTGAAAGGCTAAAAGGGTTTTTCAAGTAACACAAAGAATGCCTAAGGGCATCTCTCCAACCAACTGTAAGTATCATTAGCATTGAAAGACCAACCGGGCAAGTTCTATATGACAGAAGTAAACACAAGAATTATTTACACAAACACTAACACACATGGCACGTGAACTGTTTGACTCAATGCAGTTTTATCTCTCGAGCGAACACTCGGCAACTTAAAGCTTTCATCATATTATATGTACAATTCTAAGTAGACATAAAGTCAAGGAGCAAGCCTCAAGTTCACATAATTTTTTTTATATCAACAGAAGGGTACAATTTATTTACAGACATACATGCTTGAAACTGTACAATCACACCAAACCGGTCAAAATGTTTCATATTACTGCCATGGTTCTACTATTACACCCTTGGAAAAGAACCCGGTGAAGAAAAACCAAGGGGAATTTATTACTAACTACTAAGGACGCTATGCATAGAACTATCTATTGTTTTATATATATATATATATATATACAAAGGTCACAAAAGTATACACAAGGATTACAAAAAATAGCTATCCCACCCCCAACTGAAAAGCATGCATTGTCCCGAATGCATAAGATATTTAGAACAGAGTTGAGGGGCTCCCTGGGGCGCATTAAGCGCTATGGGAAGCTGAATCAAGCTGAACTGTAGTGGGGTCACCCGGTGATACTGAAGCTGTGGCTGATGGGATCTCAGCCTGAGGGGTGACCTCCACGGATGGAGGAGGGGTCTCTAACTGTCCTGATGAAGGAGTTGGGGCATGTGAGCTGCTAGCCTCGCCCAATGATGGCTGAGTGGTCGATGGACGGTCTTAGGCGACCAAGTCTGCTAGCGAGTGTGCTATCGCCTTCTGTACATCTGCTTCTTCTTCTTCTTCTTCTGCAGCCGTAGTGACATCAACCTGCTTACTTTTATCCTGAGGACCCTCATCCTCCTCGGACAATACCTCCTCATCAATTTCCTCCTCATCTGTCTCCCCATCCTCGGAATCTGCAGTGTGTCCGGAATCTTCCCCATAAGGGATGTCAATGGGTGTAAGGGGAGCTGGAGTCTGGGAAGCTCCAATAGTCTATGGCTCGGGAGCTGTCATCAGGGTAGTGAAATCAAGATCTAGCGATGGACATGCCAGCTCCCTGCTCTCCTTCCTTTGGCATGAAGGAAGATAGATCGAACTCCAGGTTTTGCATTTTGTGGAGCCCACCCTTTAGTGTATCAACCTTTGTACGGAGCTTGGGCAGGCCCCCAACCTCACCCCGCTTAACTTTTTCCAGCCTCACCTCAATCTGCTTCAGTCGATCCTCATAAGATGTATGTTGATGTTGGAGTGTCGTCACTGAGGATTGGATGGGAGTCAATGCCTGCCTGATAAGTGTGGGGAGGTCCTTCAGAAGCTGGTCTACCTTAGCATTTGTATGCTGAGCTAAGAGACCTAGCTTTGAAAGAGCTGGCAATGCGACTGAAGGCTGTGCAATGGTGGCCTGTGGAGTGGCCTGTGGAGTGGCTATGGATGCCATTGTGGCCTGAGGAGAGGCAGGTGTCTGGCACTCTGCAATGTCTGTGTCAGCTGGAATGGGGATCTGAATCTCTGCAGGAGCAGCAACTTCCTATGGCACTGCGTCATTAATGCGCGTGATATTAATATCCTTCAGCTCTTTCACCGTTTTGTCATGGCCTGGCAATGAAGGGACGTCCACAGCCTTATAGAGGGTTGTTATCAAGCATGGGAATGGAAGTGACGTGGCCGTCTGATTGGCTCAGACCCCCAACTCTCGGAAGATAATATCATCTTGATACCGGTCATAATGCATGCAATGAGAAGTGCTTTCTCAATGTTTATATCAGTTTCATTCCTGGACGGTATCAGGCGAGAGGTGACAAAGCTGAGTCACTACCGACCCTCCCGTGTGATATCTTCCTTGAAAATTTTATGGGCAGAGTCAATCCAAGCTGGGGTCCCCTTGGCTATTACTGAAGCTATCCAGGCACGCTCACTATACCCCGATGCACCTCTCTTTGGTTAAGATTTTGAGATTCCTAAATTCACGTTCGCCGCATCGAGGACTTTTTCAAATATACGGAGCCAAGCCTGCACACCAAAGCGCTCGAAGATCAAGAATCAGTCTTTCATTTTTAAATAGACCGGAAGTCTTTGGCTAGTGAGCTTACCTATTTGCCTTCACCTAAATAAAGACAGAGCATTTTAGGAAGTTTGGCGCCTGGTGTCTAAACCGGAGACATCGCACCGGAATGCATCTCCCACTATCCTTGTTGGCTAGTTTGGCATCGTACTCAGCTGTGCCCGATCTCCAGCTCGAGAAATACAAATCATTTATGGTGCCCTTGTCACAAAGCACATGTTTCCCCCCGAACCAAGACTGTTTCACAGAATACCTTGTTGCGCTTGTGATGAGGTGTTCTGGAAGCCCCATAGGATGCGTAAAATTCTCGCACCAGTGTTGCATTAAAATCATCCGGGACCTCTGTGAAGCATTCCCAGTTCCTTTCCTTAATGTTCTCCATTATGTGGGGGTAGTGCTCCTGTAACCCATTCAAGCTCAGTTGTTTCTCTTCCAGGATCTTCCGTTTGTTAAGCCTGGATTTATACAGAGTCATAGAGCCGGTGACCCCAAAACGGAGCTGTAGATCCTCACCTTTTTTTCTTCTTGCCTCAGCCTGTAGGTCTACTGACGGCAAGGTCTCCTCCTCATCAAACTGGGAGGGTTGTTCAGCAGCAGAGTGGGATGTTTTCGTTCATGGACGCTTGGCTTGTTGTGCATGTTGGCCGATGGAAGCCCTTTTTGGTCCACGAGCGGATGGGGAGCGAGTAGCAATAGATTTCATGGGAGCCATTTCTGCAAAGAAATTGAGTGTGAGTGACATAGCAGACATAAGAGAGAAATTTTGCAAAGGAATCAGAAAATGCGACGGGTTATGCGGTCGCATAACCACTATGCAGACCTCAAACCTGTCACAAAATTGTATGTTTGCAGAAGGAAGTCAGTTATGCGATGGGTTATGCGATCGCATACCCACTATGCGGTTCGATAACCATCGCAAAACTGTGCACTTATAACAGTCATTACAACATGCGATCGCAAAACCCACCGTAAAGATGGATTTGTGATCGCAAACCAGACGCAAACAACATTTTAAATTAGGCCACACACTGTCCAGATTTGCGGGTGGCTTTGCGGTCCGCATATTACTTATGAGATCGCAAAAGCCTCCACATTTTGTCATTACAGTAGGTCATCTAGGGTTTCATTTTCAGCCACTTTGCGGATCGCAAATCAACTCTGCGGACCGCAAAAGTCATCATCCCTAAATTTTTCGTCCTACCTTAACAACAGTGCTACCCAATTCATTACCCAACAAGTTCAATCTTAATTTAACATTCAATAATCCACATTACGAGTAGATGACCCCAAGGAACGAAGATAAAAAGAAAACAAACATAACGATAACAACACAAAACAAAACTAAAAACTGAAAATAACAAAGAAGAAGTGGGGGAGGAAGAACATACCAGATGTAGACGAATTAGGAGAAAATGCTATGATGGAGATGAATTTGAGCAGTTGAATCGTTGGTCAATTTTCGACTGTTGGGTTAGCCGTTATTTTCTTCTTTTTTTTGTTTTGTTTTAGTGTAAAGTGTGAGTGTGAATACTGGTGTGCAAGAGAAGGGGTTTATGCGAAGGGGTTTAGGGTTTATACCTGTTGAGAATGCGATGGTTAAGTGACCACATAACACATTATGCGACCGCATAAGTGTTATGCGGTAGTTTCAGCTCAGGTCACTTACTCCCTTGATGTGATGCACTTTTGTGGTCGCATAAGTTATATGCGGGTAGAAAAGTGCACCCCTTCACTGCATATTTGCACGCCAACTTTTCCCAACCGACTGTCTAGATTTTCGATCACTATGTGGTCCGCATAGTCAATATGCGACCGCATAGTCGTAGCAAACTTCCAAGAGTGATTTTTTTTATTCCAGTGTATTAGCATTTGAACCCTATTTCATGACCTTTTGGACCACCTGGACTCTAACACACACTTCAATTTGCTCAATTTAATCTATATAACAAAAATAAAAATTAAAGGGAAAAAAGGATGTTACCACACATGGGTTTCCTCCCATGAAGCGCTTGATTTAACGTCGCGGCACGACGAAGTTGGCCCCTCTTTGGGCTTACTCATTGGTCAGGCATGGACTATCTTTGATAGCCAACTGTTCCACCAAGTATTTTTCTCCATCTGTGCCCAAGTAGTTCTTGATTCGCTGACCATTCACTTTGAAGGTTCGAAGTCCATCCTCTGATTCTAATTCCACAGCTCCAAAAGAGGAAACATTGACCACTTTGAACAGACCAGACCACTTCGATTTGAGTTTGCCCGGAAACAACTTGAGCCTTGAATTGAAAAGCAAAACCAAGTCACCCGACTAAAATTCCCTCTTCAAGATCTTCTTGTCATGGATGAACTTCATCCTTTCTTTGTATACGGCTGCACTCTCATATTCATGGAAACGGAATTCTTTCATTTCATTGAGTTGTGTTAACCTCAAATTTGCAGCTTCGGCCCAGTCCAGGTTCAACCTTTTTAAAGCCCACATGGATTTGTGTTCCAGATCTACGGGTAGATGATATGCCTTTCCAAAGACTAACCAGTATGGAGAAGTGCCAATAGGGGTCTTTTACGTTGCGCGATATGCCCACAATGCATCGTCTAGCTTCATTGACCAGTCGGTCCTGTTTGCATTAACAGTTTTTGCTAGAATATTCTTTATCTCCCGGTTGGGAACTTCAACTTGGCCACTTGACTGAGGATGATAAGGTGTGGCCACCTTATGCTTGATGCCATATTTCTCCAGTAGCCCCGTGAAAGCCTTGTTACAGAAATGAGATCCAGCATCGCTAAGAATGGCTCTAGGAGTGCCAAACCGTGTGAATATGTTTTTCTTTAAAAATGCGGTCACACTCCTTCCCTCATTGTTCGGCGAGGTGATTTCTTCAACCCACTTGGAGACACAGTCCACAGCCACTAAGATGTATTTCATACCATACGAGCTCACAAAGGGACCCATAAAATCGATTCCCCACACATCAAAGATCTCGACCTCCATCACAAAGTGCATCGGCATCTCATGCCTCTTAGAGATTGATCCTTGCCTTTGACATTGGTCACAAGCCTTGAACATTTGATTGGCATAATGGCAAATCGACGGCCAATAATAGCCACATTCAAGTACCTTCGCCGTCGTTTAATTGCCCCCATGATGACCCCCAACCGATGAGTCATGACATGCCTTTAGAATTGGCATAATATCCTCTTCTGGAACACACCGCCTAATGATGTTATTAGCACAAATGCGGTACAAGAATGGTTCTTCCCAGTAGTACTGCCGACACTCTCTCAAAAAACATTTCTTCTGATAAGCTTCCAATCCATCCAGAATGAGGTCGCTAACCAAGTAGTTAGCAATATCAGCATACCAAGAAGTAGATGAAGAAGACAATGACAGTATGTGTTCATCAGGAAAGGCATCATTGATGTCAAGATTCTCCTTCGGTCTGCCGTCTTCTTCAAGCCTAGATAAATGATCAGCCACTTGATTTTCTGTGCCTTTGTGATCTTTGACCTCAAAGTCAAATTCTTGCAATAAAAGGACCCATCGGATTAGTCTTGGTTGGGCATCTTTCTTCGCCATGAGATAGTGAAGAGCAGCATGATCAGTATAAACCACTACCTTAGACCCCAACCAATAAGCTCAAAATTTTTCAAAGGCATATACAATGGCAAGAAGTTCTTGCTCCATCACAGTATAGTTCACTTGAGCATCATTGAGCATTTTGCTTGCATAATAGATAGGACGAAGAACCTTGTTATGCCTTTGGCCAAGCACTGCTCCAATAGCTACACCATTGGCATCACACATGAGTTCAAATGGAAGAGACAAATCCGGTGTGACAATAATGGATGTCGTGGTGAGCTTCTCTTTTAGTTCCCCAAATTTCTTAAGGCATTTTTCATCAAACACAAACTTGAAATCTTTTTCAAGGAGCTTGCACATGGGATTTGCAATTTTTGAGAAGTCCTTGATAAAGCGCCGATAGAATTCGGCATGCCCCAAAAAGCTTCGGACACCTTTTAGCGAGGTTGGTGGAGGAAGTTTGGAGATGATTTCAATTTTTGCTCGTTCAACCTCTATTCCATGTTTTGAAATTTTTTGGCCCAAGTCAATGACTTCATCCACCATGAAGTGGCATCTCTCCCAGTTTAGCACAAGGTTGGTTTCGCCACATCTCTTGAGCACTTGTCTAAGATTGTCAAGACAATGCTCAAAAGAGTCACCTACCACCTAAAATTCGTCCATGAACACCTCTAAGAAATCCTCTACCGTGTCTAAAAATATAGACATCATACACCTTTAGAAGGTAGCCGGAGTGTTGCATAATCCAAACGGTATCCGGATAAAAGAAAAAGTTCCATATGGGCAAGTGAATATTGTCTTTTATTGGTCCTCCAATTCTATATTGATTTGGTTGTAGCCGGAATATCCATCAAGGAAGCAATAGAATGACCTTCCTGCTAGCCGATCAGGCATTTGATCAATAAAAGGCATAGGGAAATGGTCTTTGCACGTGGCACTGTTAAGCTTCCGATAGTCCATGCAAACTCTCCATCCGGTTACTGTCCGTGTTGGGATGAGCTCATTCTTCTCATTGTGGATGACTGGCATGCCTCCCTTATTCGGAACACATTGCACCGGGCTCACCCAAGAACTATCTGCAATGGGGTAGACCACCCCGGAATCCAACCATTTGATTATCTCCTTCTTGACCACCTCTTGCATCGATGGATTCAATCTCCTTAGGTGTTCAAAACTCAGCTTGCTTCCTTCCTCCAATTGGATTTTATGCTTACAAATTCCAGCGGGAATTCCTCGAATGTCCGCTATTGTCCACCCAATTGCTTGTCGGTGTTCCCGCAAGACATTCAACAATTTACCTACTTGCACATCATCCAAAAAAGAGGAAACGATTACGGGTAAATTATCATTAGAACCAAGAAATTTATACCTCAGATGTGATGGAAGTGGCTTGAGCTCAAGTTGTGGCGGCTCAATGATGGAAGGCTTTGCGGGAGGAGTGAATCTATTATCTAAGTCAAGAGAGATCTTCTTTGGTGCATAAGTGTAGTACCCACATCCTTATAATGCATTCACGGCTTCCACATACCCCTCCATGTCCTCACCATCAAAATTTACCAATATGGCCGCCAAGGCCTCACCGAGGCACTCCTTCTCCATCTTCATGTCACTAGCATCCTCGACCTCATACAACATCTATGATCGAGATCCCTTCATATGCATTCGGCAACTTCAAACCCTTACTAGCTTGAAAGGTGACTTCCTCATCATTCACTCGGAACTTGATTTCATTTCGTTTTGAATCCATCAAAGCTCTTCCCGTGGAAAGTAATGGTCTCTCCAATATGATAGGAATTTCCTTTTCAACTGCACAATCAAGGATAACGACGTCAGCCGGGAGAAAGAACTTCCCCACTTTCACTAGGACATCATCAACAATACCCACGGGTCTCTTGATTGTACGGTCAGCCATTTGCAATCCCATACTCGTATGTCTTGTCAAACTCAATCCCGCTTGCTTGTAAATAGCAAGAGGCATCAAGTTGATGCTAACCTCATTATTGAACAGTGCCCTTGCAAAATATCTCAACCCGATAGTACATGGTATGGTGAATGCTCCTGGGTCTTGCTTTTTCTCAACGGTTGTCGTGGCAATAATAGAACTAACCCGGTGAGTCATACTCACCACTTCATTCTTGGTAGATCTCTTCTTGGTCATCAAGTCCTTTTAGTATTTGGCAAATCCTGGCATCTCTTGGAAAGCCTCCAAGAATGGGATGTTCACCGACAATTGCTTCAAAATATCATAAAACTTCTCGAACTTGCTATCATCTACCCTTCTTGCAAGCCTTTGAGGGAAAGGAGGATTAGGTCGAGAAATTGGTGGAGGAGCTTTTGGGGTCTCCTTCACCTTTCCCCTTACATCTTTGTGCCTTGATTTTTGAACTTTCACCTCTTGGGAGGGCTTCTCACTATCAACAACAACCGGCACTTCAACTCGTGCCTCTACTTCTTGCTCAAGATCATCTACTTCAACTACTAGTTCTTTTTCATCTTGAATTACTTTCTCGCTTCTAGTAGTAATAGCCATGCAATGAGAAGATGGACCACTCACATTACCTTTTGGGTTGACAATTGTATCACTTGGAAGGGTACCTTTGAGCTTTGGATTTTGTTCTCTTGACAAGTCTCGCATTTGCATTTCAAGATTTTGTATAGAGGCGGTATGAGACCCCACTACTTCGTACATGTTTTTCATTGTAGCGTCGCTTCTCTCTTGATTTTGCAAGATATTTTCAAGCATTCCTTCCAATTTGGATTCATGTGAGGGACCTTCCTTGTAGTGCGAGGAGTTGGAATATTTCCCCTTCGGTGGAACATAAGGGTTTGACTCCGGTTGGCATAGTTGTTATTGTTGTTGTTTTAATTACCTTGACTAGGCCCACCTTGATCATTGCGCTAATTTTGTTGGCCTTGCCCTTGAGGGTTTGGCCTCCATTGGTTTTGTTGGCTATACCCGCCTTGAGGATTACGAACATAGTTGGCTTCTTCGAATTCTTGATTTCCCATTGATTGCATATCTTCCATAACATTTACCTTCTTTGTCTGGTTCTCCGTGAACATCTTGGTTAGCACATCAATGTTAGTGGTAAGCCCGGAAATCAATTGGTCTCTCTCTTGGTTTTCTTTGATCATGTTAGTTATAGAAGGAGTACCATAAGAAATTCCACCACTAGCATCTTCAAAATGCCATGCTTGATTGTGTTTGGCCATTTTATCCAGAATCTGCGTAATCCTGGCAAATGATTTATCCATGAAAGATCCGTCTATTGCGATTTTGGATATTGACTGGGATAATGGATCCAAACCCATATAGAACTTCTCCATCAACATAGTATCCGGAAAACCATGGTTCGGTGACCTTACTAAGTACAACTTGAATCGGTCCCACGCTTTATGTAAGTGTTCTCGTGGTAGTTGTTTGAAGAAGAAGATTTTATCTCGAAGCTCAGACTTCTTGCTCTGTGGGAACCACTTGGAAAAGAAGGAACGGACAAGTTCGGGCCAAAAAGAGATAGATTGAGGAGGTAGATTTTGAATCCACTTTCTCGCCTCTCCAGTCAATGAGTATTTGAACACCCGCAGTCTCAGGGCATCGTCTGTCACATTGTTCTGTTTGTAATGGCGCACACACCCAAGAAGTTCATAAGGTGTTGCGTTGGATCATCATTTGTAGATTTCCTGAATAATCCTTCTGCCTTAAGCATTAGGATCAACCCGTGCTCTACTTTGAATGTAGCAGCTTCAACTCGCGGAGGAAGGATAGCGTTGGTATCATCAAGATATTCCTCAATGTTCACAAAGGGATTCTCCTCTTCATCATAATCGGCCATTCTTACCTAGCACACCAAGCAAAGAGAGCAAAGTGTGATGGAATAGAAAAGATGTAAAGTAAAGTGCACACTAGTTAGTAATTTCAAAATCGTATTCCCCGACAACGACGCCAAAATTTGATACGCTCAAAGTACACTTTAAACTAGTGTAAGCGGTCAATGTCAAATATAATAACCCAACTAGGTTGGGGTCGAATCCCACATGGAATAGGCGTGAAAGGATTACTTGAATCGTGTGAAGCTAAACTTAAATCGTAATTCTATTCCGTTAGTGTAATGATGCGTGGCTAGAATTCATAGTTTAACATGTTATATGCCTTATATTTTATGTGAATTAATGATAAAAATACACTTTTTATGAGCATAATGGAGTCTATTTCATGTGTAGGTGCATTGGAGATGGAAATCAAGCTGAATGGATGCATGAACGTCGAAAATACGCTCAAGAGGCGAAGAGGAATGACCCGGGCTATAACCGGGCGTTTTGGCCTTAAAGTCAGGCCAACCCGGGCGTTAGTGGGGCGTTTGGCCCCTAAAGCTAGGGTCAACCTGGCATTAGTGGGGATTTAGAACCCTAAAGCTAGGTCTGCCCTGGCTTTAAGGGGTCGTTTGAGCCCAAACGCCTGGGTCCCGAGGTCCGGTCAATTCCGAGTTTTAAAGAGTTTTAAGTGTTTCCCGGTTGGAATAGAAGTCTCCTACATGTTTAGGGTTTATCCCAAACATATAAATAGACCCAAAAACACAACTTGAAGAGGAAGGAAGCCATTGAAGTGAAGAAAAACCTGTGGATTGCTACTCAGTGAAGAAAACAATGATTTTCATAGCTTTTACTTATTATTTTGTAGTTCAATTATGCAAGTTAATTTAGAATTGATTCTTATGAATATGAGTAGCTAATTTTCTTAACCTAGGGTTTTGGTGGAACCCGTTGGAGGATAAACTTATTATGATATTAATATAGTTTTGATTGGTTGATTAATCTCTATTTGTTCAACTACGTTCTTGTTGTAGTTGATTGAAGAGCCCTCAATTAGCTGTTCCTATTTATTATGTATCTACTTGAGAGAGAGTGCATATTTAGGTAGTTGTTTGAGAAACACCACTTCCGGAGTATAGACGAAAGTCATAACCGAGGGTTTAGAGGTTGGATTAGAGATAATGATACCTCGGGTGCAATCTAAAGTGAACTGTAATGCAATCTAGCTAGCGTAACTTGAGAGAGTGCGTCTAGTAGATTATCATAATTACTTGAGAGAGATATATGGTAGATATTGTTCATGATTTATAGAGACAACTAATCAAACTATAAGAAGTATACGAGAAGGAATTCACCAACGGGGGAAACCATAACCATAGACCTTTATCATAATTGTTTACAACAAATTGTTAGTAATTGTTAGTTATTATTATTGTCAGTAGAATTAGTAAAACATCACCAATTTATATTAAAAAATCTTGAGAGAATTGATTGAGTAAAAGTTGCGTATTCTAAAGACTTGATTGATACGTAAATTCCCTGTGGGATCGACTCTGGGCATAATACCCCGGATTATATTTGCAACGCCCGCTTAGTCATTTATAAGACATAGTTGAGCGTGATCAAATTTTGGAGTTGTTTCTGGGGACTTAACGGTATTATCAATTGAGTTGAACGAAATTCAAAATTCTGAAATATAGTCAATTTTCTTTAAATTTTCGTTTTTACATTGAAAGTTTAACGTTTGCTAACGTGTAGCATGTGCATGCCTAGAAACTCATCGAGGACTGGTGAAGTAGTTGAAGCCTTATCAGACCCCGAGAAAGTTTTCAAGGCCCTAAACTGGACCAACAGGAAAAGCAAACATCAACCACAAATTGAACAAATTGAAACCGACATGGAAGATCCACACAACCGGAACAATAATGGGGATGATGTGGTAGACTGACTGGGCACAACTCACAGCTGAGAATTTGGCCACTGCGATACTGGTCCCTCAGATTCAGGCCGAGTCCTTCCAGATAACAAATAATATGCTGCACTTATTGCAGAACAAAGGGCTATTCTCAGGGTCATACATCGAAGACCCCCAGCAGCATTTGAAAAACTTCCTGTCAATTTGCAAAACACAGAGGCAGCCAAACGTCACTCAGGAGGCAATAAAACTGTTTTTGTTTCCAATTCAGTGACTGGAGCTGCCCAGACTTGGCTAAACTCACTCCTCATCAATTCCATTACCACATGGTAGGAGTTAGTTAAGTAGTTCGTGAACAAGTTTCATCAACCTAACAAGACTGCCCAACAAATCGATGAAATCTTGAGCTTCAGACAGAAACCAGTTGAAACCTTGCAAGAAATATGGGAACGATTTAAGGGGATGCTGGTTATCTGTCCACATCATGGTATTCCAGAGCAACTGTTGGGGCAGCGTTTTTATATGGTTTTGGCTTATACTGTTAAAGCAAATGTTGATGCTTCGGCTGGTGGAGCATTCTTGAGCAAAACGTGGAGAGAAAGTCAAATCTTACTCGATAAAATGGCACAGAATTCAGGATGGACAACAAGGAATGCACCCATTACTCCTGTAGTTCACTCAGTGCCATTCGACCCATCTAATACTATTGCAGAGAACGTTGCCACCTTGATAGCACAGATGAGTATACTAACTAAGAAGGTGGAAGAATCAGGACAAAAGCAGCAGGTACACAACGTAGACACAACCAATGGGGGCTTATGCACATCTTGCATTAGTCAACCACTTGGTAATCACTGGAATGCAGAATGTCATCACCCACCTTATCCAGAAAATATGAATTATGTGTCGAATTATGGAAGCCAGAAACAAGGGGGCAGAACTGGGTTCAGCAAGTTCAACCATATGGACCACCCCACCAACAACAGAACAGTGGAAATATGGGTGTCAGGGAACAACAAGGTAATGCAGCACCGTATCAGAGGCCACAAGGTTATAACCATCAGAATCAACAACAAGCATACTACCCTCCGCAGCATCAACATGGGGGAAAGCAAGAAGATGGATTTTGCAGGTTAGAAGCTATGATGCAGTAGGTTATTGGGTCAAATGCCAAAATCAGTGAGAGAGTAGATGTACATGATGCAACTATTAAAAATATTGAAGTACAGTTGGGCCAGATATCTATGGCGGTGAACAATCGTCCTCCTAGAGCTTTACCTGCAGATACTCAGGTAAATCCTATGGACCAGGGCCCAAGGAAGCTGATGGCAGTGACTCTCCGCAGTGGCAGAGACTTAAATTTAGAACTGGAGAAAGATCGTGAAAGCAGACAGGCCGAGACACTGGTACCCATGCCGATTGAACTTGATGATTCAACAAA